>JBBGZY010000190.1:11712500-12017500 GCA_037952925.1 Lithobates clamitans
GGAGCTGTTCTGAGGAGTTCCCGGCGTTTATAGAACGCTTCTCAACTCAACATGAGAAGCGAGCTACAGACTTTCATAAACAGGCACTCAGAGGAGAGCGATCTCCTCTGAGAATGCCTGAGAACTGAATTGCGGGATTTTACCGCAGTTTCATAAAAGGACACCTATCACTGCAGTGAGAACCCACTGTTGTTATAGTTCAATGTAGAAAAAGACAAAATATTATTTAAATAATACAAGCCAGCATGCCTGCTTAGCCCAATGCCAGGTTTCCTGCGCATGCATGATGATGTATTTACACATATAACAAAAATAAGTAATCTTACATGATATGGCAGTACAACCTCAAGTTTTGAGAAAAGGGACTATGACTAGTAATAACAACTAATTAACAGAGATTCTGCAGTTTGATAAAACGATTTTAAGGAATTTGCAAGTTCTCTAGATGCAAAAATCTGGGCACATTAGAAAACAACAATACATATATTCAGACTTTGTCATATTTGTGTTTTCTGCAAAGATTTCTTTGCAGAGCATTTAAATAAGAAAAAGTCATGAATGGACATTTTTTTAAATACAGCAAAGTAGCAGATCAGTGTTTTTCATTAACTCTCAGGCTTTGATGAATAGGATATCAGAATCAGGGCAACATGGTACATTCATTGTAATATAATCCTAAGAGAAAAATAAACAGCATAATAAAGAAAATATTCTTCTATTGTTGTAGACATATGGTCTCCTTGACTGATACTCACATCCTAGGTCAAACCCAGAAAGCACCCGTGAGACATTTACTCACTCTATTAATCGTGTGTCTATTTGGTTCCACGTAAATCTCTTTTTTGCTTCCCAATCACAATCAGTTTATTTAGATGCAGAAAAAGTAATTACCCGAGTAGGAATTTCATGTTAAAACTTTCATTATGATGTCAAATTGATAAGCCCAGAATTAGATTTTGCATAAACCTAAAATGGCATCGGGAGGTACAGGAACTTGCAGAAAAAATCAAGAGCAGAATCACTTCAGTAAAATGTACTGTATTTTTTGAGTGCATTCAGACATATAGTTCAGTGCATATAGAATTTTATGTGTATATGAAACTTTCTGTAAAAATAATCTATTAAATTTATAATATCAATAGGAGTGAACACACATAAGATTAGCATTAGAGCGCATCTCCTATAAAGTGATTTTTAGTATTTCTGTTTATTTACATAAGAGTGTAAGCTGTTATTTATGTGTGCTCTACCTATTAGAATTCACAACCAGGCATGAAACGTGTAATGTATAGGACATACACCACATCAAGCACTGCATGACCTTCTTGGCCAAGTATTCCTCTTAACCTGTACTTAGAACTGGAAATATTACAGACTCCCCCCCGGGGGTGAACAGATTCCAAAAGGATTAACCCTTGACATGCTTGGCACATTAGGCATGAATTCTACTTTACATGAAACCTCGTAAAGCCTTGTGAAACCTTTATTGACCCAGGTCACATAGTGACTGGCACGGCATTAATCTGAAAAAGTAAACAGTGCCTTTGCTGAACAAACTCTGGTTCATTTAGTCCCTATGTGGCTTGATTCTTCTCAGATATTTTACTGGAAAAAACTTCTGCATGTTTTGTATATATAGATAGAGGGATTGACTAAAGTGGTAGCATTTACTCTGAGAAGCTGTGCTTGTTAGAAATTTCTATTATTTCGTATTCCTTTAAAGATAATCCTTTACACCTGTACTAGAATCCTCTGATGGAAGCTTTCCCTTTGATTCCTGGAAGGCATACTTGATTTGAGGCAGTAAAATTAAACTTATTTAGCATTATCTCCCTGCAATGACAACAATACAAAATGAGATTCAGGGAACAGTAGCATAAAAGGCTACTATAAACAGTATTTAAACTCTGGGCATCACAATATCCCCTCCCATTCCTCCCTACCAGCCATTCACACCATTTACATTTTTAAAAATAACCTCCTAAAGGGTTTTTTTTTACTTACCCTAAGCCCACCATGTTCCTCATGGGCGTTTCATCTGGGTGTATCTACTGGTCATCCAACACTGAAGACAGTGCCCACTCAACCTGGTCATCCCTTTGTAATGTCAATTTGCTGCACAGTTTTCTATATACATAAAAAAAAATATAATCTCTGCACTAACATACCATGTACTAAATAGTTGCATAGCACATGATGGGAAATCATAACATCCAACATACCAGTTATTGTGAAATGCTAACATAGCAGTCAACGGGGAATACAGACATCTGATAAACCTGAGAGGATCAAATGTTGATGAAACACCTGCAGCTATGTTACTATGTTCCTTGGACAAAGTTGTGATGTAGTGGCTGATAGTTGGAAACACAACATGCAGTGGGGGGTGCAGGCATCTGATGTTGAAGATTTACAAGAGAATGAAGATCCAAGACATTGGTGTTAGGATAAGTAAGTATTACTACATCTGACTTTTGCAGAGTGCTTTTTTCATTGTGGTGACAGAGCCACTTCAAGTGGCTTTTCTCTGAAGGCTTCCTTTTATACCCTCAATCTAAAAACACAATGATAGATTTCAGTCTGAAAATACAATGCTAGTCAGTAATGATAAGCCGAACATACTTAGGTTCAGTTTGAGTAGAATTTGTTAACATTACTAAAGTGCAGCCCATTTTCTGGGCTAATAGGATATTTTTAAATACATGGCAAGGGGGGTCCAGGGCACTGCCCTGTGGGACATGTGCCAAAACAAAATGACAGCAAAATGACAGCTTCTAGCTGCTTCGTTCTGTTTGTAGACAAGTGGCTGGGGATTCTATTCTATACCAGACCATTATCCTACACGCCATGTGATATCAGTAGTTGGTAGGGATGCTGCAGGTGCAAGCACCCGTTGCTTCCTTAGATACCATTGGCAGCAGAAAGCTGTCACTTCATCCATGTCAAACTTTCTAAATGCTTAGTGCTCAGACAAACAAGTGTTGTCCGATCGGACCGAACATTTAGCTCATCCATAGTTATAAGGCATTTCCCTAAACTGTAATAGTTTTAATCTTTTTGGCACTGATAGTCCCAAAAGGATTGTAGGAAAGCAGGAGATGTGGGTATTGAGCCCACAATCTGTTCCTGTAAAAATAGACAAAATGCACTGGAGGAACAGTAAACATGATTGCTGTCTGGTGTGCCCAAAGGCACAAGAAACACCCAGTAATCAGCTCCATTAATTTAATAAGTTACCACATGGAAACATTTACAGTTTATATCAATATTTCCTAATGGAAGCAAAGAAATGCATTTATATTTACAATTCATATTTTATGTGAATATGCAAAATACATGAAATACATCCCTATTCTTACACATGGAAAACATGTGTTTTATTTTATTTCATGCAGCTGAATGTTTACAGTTCCTGACATCCGTTTGCTGCTGCATATTGCTGCATATCGCTAGCGATTATGTTTTAGAATAATTAATTTTTCCTTAGGGTTAGTTCAGTCACTATGAAAAATTATGTGTTACTTTATGAGAATGCAGACATGTTAATTATTTAACAACTATTCTATTTATGTGAACTTACTTGTTGAAAGATGATAGAAACAGGGAGAAATTGATACTTTTTTAATTAATTCTGAATCTGCAGAGAACTGAAAAAAAAGGCTACTCTTTGCCACAGCTATAGTTTTCAAATTGACCTGTGAAAGCCAAATGTGTAGTCAGCTTCCCTACTTGTATTTCGATTTAAAAAAGTATGTGTGTGTATATATATATATATGGACAAAAATGGGACAATTGCTCCAATGCTGCAATCCATTTACTGAAAAATTTGTTCAGAAAAATACAAACTTGTAATGCCAATATACTGCTACTGCACAGTTAGGAAAATCACTTTTCTTCATCAGGCTAGTCAGGCTGTGTGTAACCTTCTGTTGAATAACGACATGCCTTTATCCCACCCAGGGTGTAACCCTACAGGTGTAATACCCAATATACTAATTGTAAGCCTCATGTGCATTAACCCCCAATGGAGAAGTTAATCACATAGCTAGGCAATCCGTATATAACAGTAGTTTACACAGTCAATATAGGAAAAACAAAACAATTTGTGAAAAAATAATGAATGGACACATTTGAAATCGTAAATACTGCAAACAGAATTACAAAAAAAGAAACAAAATAACAAAAGATAAGTAAAGGAAAAATATCAAGCAAAAAAGACACACAGTGTATCTATAATAATAAAACCAAAAAATTATGTGTGCAAAACACAAAATCACAGATATTGCACTAGTACCATCTGGAAAATCACTAATATGGATACTATTTTACACAGTAGATGACTATACTACATAAAAGTTTGTATTCAAAGTTGATCATCTTCAAAATATAATTCCTGTATCCAGTTCCGTATATTCCTATTGGTTCTATGAGAAAAAGCATAAGGTGTATTTTCAGCTGATTTTATAGCTAATTGTTTATAAGAACAAATACAAGTCATAGTTTCTATTCATTCCGTTAGATTATAGAGACTGTAACTTGTTAATCCACCATACCTCCCTTTTCTTTATTTTAAGTATCCTGTCCCCCCTCTTTTATCCCTAAAAACTTCCTCCAAAACCATAACCCGAAGGTCAGAATCGTGATGTCCCTGTTCCAGGAAATGTCGGAATACTGGTAGACCGGGTTGTTTGTGTCTGATTGTACTTCTATGTTGAGCTATTCTGTCCTTAATTTTTTGGGTTGTCTCCCCGACATAAATCAATTTGCAAGAGCATGTGAGGATGTAAATCACGTATGAGGATTGACACGTATGGAAACCATTTATTACAACCCTTTCCACTAGGGGGGTGTATATAATGATCGCCTTTAAGTAATAAACTACACTGGATGCAGTTAAGACAGGAATAACATCCCTTTCTTTTCTTCCCCAAAAATGTGATTTTAGTGTCCTAGCCTTGTATTCCGATCTAACTAGGGTATCCCTCAGTGTTTTGTTAGTTAATTCCCTAGTTAAATCGGAATACAAGGCTAGGACACATGAAACTAAAATGACATTTTTGGGTTAGGGATTCCCTAGTTAGATTCATAAAATTCATAAAATTCTTGTGGATTAATTGGTGTCAGCTCTGCCCAGGTTATGTTTTTGTGAGACTACCTAAAGATAGCCTTGGATGTTTCATTTTGTTTCTGTCAGACAGCAGGCAAAAAAAAAACAGATTCTTCCATCCACACAAACTAGGTGGATAGAGGAATCACTCCCACCAGGATATTGTATTCTAACAGCGGGACCTGCTGCTGTCAGAAAACACTGAACAGTGTCTGCAGCTGATTGCTGAACTGGATGAATTTCAAGCAATGTTTGGCTAGCTTAATCCTACCCTTTCCTTTCATCTCTACAATATAAACATTAATTGTTTTGTAGACCAAGAAAAGATCTAGGAGGGCTAATCAGTCTCCCTGATATAACACAGGAAGTATTTACAGTATAACTCTGAGCTTTTGACAAAATCATTAGGTAATTTTTGTACTTATTGTACATATGTAATAAAATGCTTTTAATGGGATTTTTTTTTTTTTAATAGGATTAATGTACCTGTACGTTGCCCTCTAAGAGGCGGCTTGCGGGTGCGCACGCCCGCCGGGAGCTCCGTGACCGTAATCGCGGGTCCCACGGACTCGATGTTCGCGGGTCCCGCAGACTCAATTTCCGCGGATCCCGCGGACTCGATGTCCTCGGGGATACCAGCGATCGTCTCACGGAGAGGAAGAACAGGGAGATGCTAATGTAAACAAGCATCTCCCCGTTCTGCCTAATGACACTGTCACTGATCACTGCTCCCTGTAATCGGGAGCGGTGATCAGTGTCATGTCACACATAGCTCCTCCCCCCACAGTTAGAATAACTCCCTAGGACACACTTAACCCCTACAGCGCCACCTAGTGGTTAACCCCTTCACTGCCAGTCACATTTACACAGTAATCAATGCATTATTAATTGCACTGATCGCTGTATAAATGTGAATGGACCCAAAATCGCTCCAAAATTGTCTGACGTGTCCGCCATAATGTCGCAGTCACGATAAAAATCGCTGATTGCCGCCATTACTAGTAAAAAAAATTATCAATAAAAATGCCATAAAACTATCCCCTATTTTGTAGACGCTATAACTTTTGCACAAACCAATCAATAAAAGCTTATGGTGATTTTTTTACCAAAAAATATGTAGAAGAATACGTATTGGCCCAAACTGAGGAAAAAAGTTTTTTTATATATTTTTTGGGGATATTTATCATAGCAAAAAGTAAAAAATAATGCGTTTTTTTTTCAAAATTTACGCTATTTTTTTGTTTATAGCACAAAAAATAAAAACCGCAGAGGTGATCAATTACCACCAAAAGAAAGCTCTATTTGTGGGAAAAAAAGGACATCAATTTTGTTTGAGAGCCATGACGCTCGACCGTGCAATTGTCAGTTAAAGCAACGGAGTGCCGAATCGCAAAAACGCTCTGGTCTTTGGCCAGCCAAATGGTCCGGGACTTAAGTGGTTAAGGTGATTGTAAAGGCAGAATGTTTTTTATCATAATGCATTCCATGCAATATGATAAAAAGCATTCTGTGTGCAGCAGCCCATCTTGATGCAGCAATGTTGTAGGAGTGTTTCAGCTGCCCTCCTCATTGGCTGAGGCAGCAGTGTGGTGCCATTGGCTCCGCTGCTGTCAATCAAAGTCAGTAACCTAATGAGAAGAGAAAGGGGCGGGGCACATGAATGGACACAGGGAGCTTTGGCTCGGCTCGGTGCCCCCATAGCAAGCTGCTTGCTGTGGGGGCAATTAACAGGAGGGAGGGGCCAGGAGAGTGAAAGAGGGACCCAAAAAGAGGAGGATCAGGGCTGCTCTGTGCAAATCCACTGCACAGAACAGGTAAGTATACCATGTTTGTTATTTTTAACTAAAAAAAATTAGACTTTGGTATCACTTTAAGCATAACTTTCACTATAAAAACTGAATGTTAAACATGTTTCCTATATAATAGCAACCCATGGTAACCATTAAGCATAATTATGAATGTATGGGCTGCCTAAGCAATAAGGCACATGTTAGAAAAAGTAAATCAGACATTTTGAAATCACAACAAAACCTGGTACAGCTGTGCATAGAAACCAATCAGCTTCCAGGTTTATTTTTTGTCAAAGCTCACTGGCTACCATGCACATCCGCACCAGATTTTGCACTCTCCAGTTTTAGTAAATCAACCTCTATGTTTATGTACACTTCACATTCTGCCTTGCTGTGAAACACCCCCCGGTTCGGTTCGCGGCAGAACATGCGAGCAGGCAAAAAATTTGTTTGAACACGCAAGGCTTATATGTAAGTTATTGTGATAAAAAGTATTTGGAGACCTGGGTCCTGCCCCAGGGGACATGTATCACTGCAAAAAAAAGTTTTAAAAACTTCAGTTTTTTTGGGAGCAGTGATTTTAATAATGCTTAAAGTGAAACAATAAAAGTGAAATATTCCTTTAAATTTCATACCTGGGGGTTGTGTATATTATGCATGTAAAGTGGCACATGTTTCCCGTGTTTACAACAGTCCCTGCACAAAAGGACATTTCTAAAGGAAAAAAGTAATTTAAAAGTACTCGCGGCTATAATGAATTGTCGATCCCGGCAATACACATAAAAGTCATTGAAAAAAACGGCATGGGATTCCCCCACAGTCCATTACCAGGCCCTTTGGGTCTGGTATGAATATTAAGGGGAACCCTGAACCAAAATTTAAAAAAAAAATTGCGTAGGGGTCCCCCCAAATTGCATACCAGGGCCTTCAGGTCTGGTATGGATATTAAGGGGAATCCTGCACCAAAATAAAAAAAATGAAGTGGGAGTCCCCCTCAAAATCCATACCAGACCCTTCAGGTCTGGTATGGATTTTAAGGGGAACCCGCACCAAAATTTTAAAGAAAAAATGGCGTGGGGGTCCCCCAAAAATCCATACCAGACCCTTATCTGAGCACACAACCTGGCAGGCTGCAGGAAAAGAGGGGGGACGAGAGAGCACCCCTCCTCCTGAACCATTCCAGGCCACATGCCCTCAACATGGGGACAAGGGCCTCATCCCCACAACCCTTGCCCGGTGGATGTGGGGGTCTGCAGGTGGGGGGCTTATTGGAATCTGGAAGCCCCCTTTAACAAGGGGATGCCCAGATCCCAGCATCCCCCCTGTGTGAAATAGTAACGGGGTACAAATTTACCCCTACCATTTCATAAAAAAGTGTGAAAATTACAAAAATGACATGACTTGGTTTGGGGACAAGTCCTTTATTAACCACTTGCTTACAGGGCCCTTAAACCCCCCTCCTATCCAGACCAATTTTCAGCTTTCAGCGCTGACGCACTTTGAATGACAATTGCGCGATCATACAACACTGTACCCAAATGAAATTTTTATCATTTTTTTTCCCCACAAATAGAGCTTTCTTTTGGTGGTATTTGATCACCTCTGCGGTTTTTATTTTTTGTTTAAAAAATTTAAAAAGACAGAATTTAAAAAAAATTTTTTTTTTTTCTATTTTGTTATAAAATTTTAAAAAGGGTAATTTTTCTCCTTCATTGATATACGCTGATGAGGAGGCACCAATGGGCACTGATAGGTGGCAGTGATGGGCACTGATGGGTGGCAGTGTTGGGCACTGATTGGTGGCAATAATGGACATTGATCTGGTACATTGATCTGCAACACTGCTAGGTGGCACTGATTGGCACCACTGGTGGGCATTGTTAGGTGGCAATGGTGGGCATTGATAGGTGGCACTTGTAGGCATTGATAGGTGGCACTCATGGGCATTGATACGTGGCACTGGTGGGCACTGTGATGTGGCAATGTCAGGTGGCACTGGCAGGGGGTACTTGTGGCACAATTGAGGCACAATTGAGGCATTATTGCCTCCTCCTCTTCGGGACCGATGTCCCTTGCTGATGAGCCGGTGATGGGCTTTTTTTCTCCTCGCACTGTCAGCGCGAGGAGAAAAAAAACGATCACAGAGCTTTTGTTTTGATCATGTGATCAGCTGTCATTGGCTGACAGCTGATCACATGGTAAGGGGCTGGGACCGGCCCCTTACTTGGATCGGTGATCAACCGAGTCTCACTTACTCGGGTGATCACAGCACGAGGCCGTCATATGACGGTCTCCCGGAAATTCAGGTCCGCGCTGTAGCCATCATTTGGCTATAGCCCGGATATCAAGTGGTTAAAAAAAAAATAAATAAAAATGTCCTACAAAGTCTTCTTCTTCTCCTCTTGCTTCGCCGATGGACCGAAATAGAAAAAAGAAAAAAACCAGCGCGCCGCCACCGATCCACCTCCACAGGAGGCACCCACCATAATGACCGTCCTCTCAGGTGACAGTTCTTTTATAACTGTGGGCGGGGCATTGCCAGGATATCAAGCTGCTGCTCGCCCCCGGGGGGCACGCATCACGGCGATCGTTGCTGCGTTTGTGTCAGTCTGACACACCGCAACAGCGATCTAGGTAAAGAGTCTCTGATGGAGACTCCTTACCACGTGATCAGCCGAGTCCAATCACGCCTGATCACAGTGTAAACAGGAAGAACCGTTGATCAGCTTTGCCTCACTCGCATCTGTCAAACGCTAGTAGAGGAGAGCTGATCAGCTGCTCCTCTGATAGGGGGGTCTGTGCTGATTGATTATCAGTGCAACCTCCCCGAGGATGCCCACACTGGACCACCAGGGACACCACTAGGACCACCAGGGATGTCACCACCAGGTATGCCATTCTAGACCACCAGGGATGCCAATCAGTGCCCACAATGGATGCTAATCAGTGCCCACAATTGGCATCACTTATTGGCAGGCATTATTGTTTGGCACTGATTGGCATTCATCTGTACCATCAATTAGTGTACATCAGTCCCACCTATCAGTGCCCATCCATACCCATCCGTGCCACCTATCAGTGCCCATCTGTGTCACCTATCAGTGTCCATCTGTGCTGCCTATCAGTGCCCATCCGTTCTGCCTTTCAGTGCCCATTAGTGCTACCTATGTGTACCCATCAATGCTGCATATCAGTGCCACCTATCAGTGCCCATCAGTGCCGCCTATCAGTGTCCCATCAGTGCCGTATATTAGTGTCCATCATCAGTGCCCATCAGTGCCACCTCATCATTGCCACCTCATCAGTGCCCATAAGTGCCGCCTTATCAGTGCCCGTCAATGCAGCCCCATCAGTGCCCATCAGTGAAGGAGAAAACTTACTTATTTACAAAGTTTTGTAACAGAAACAAAAAACATTTTTTTCCCAAAATTTTCGGTCTTTTTTTTCTTTGTTTAGCAGAAAATAAAAATCCCAGAAGTGATCAAATATCACCAAAAGAAAGCTCTATTTGTGAGAACAAGATGATACAAATTTAGTTTGGGTACAGTGTAGCATGACCGCGCAATTGTCATTCAAAGTGCGACAGCCCTGAAAGCTGAAAATTGGTCTGGGCAGGAAGGTGTATAATTGCCCTATATTGAAGTGGTTAAGGGTGACTGCTTAACCTATGAACATAAACTTGCATACATAATAAAGTATTTAAAAAATATTTTTTTGTTTTAATGCCTCTTTACTAGGGTTTTTTCCATTTTCTATCCTTTTGAATTTACCTTAGATAACCCATAATAAAAGGACATACCACTAAAGCAACATTTGTGCTATGATTGCATAGATCAGCAACTGTTAAAATGATAAGTAAACCTTTGGTTTTCCTTAATACTTCTTGGCAACATGTAAAGGATGTTTGGAATGTATAATTGTGGCTGCACTTAACCAGGCAAATACAATACATGTATTAAAGTGTATAGGATACATTTTTGTTACCAACCAATTAAGACCTCAAAAGAAAACCTACTTACTATCTGATAATGATGGAAGATCAAGTAGCACTATGTATGGTATTTTCACTGAACTATTTAAGTCTGAATCATACAATAGACCAAAAATGTACAGCAGATTATTACTCCATGTATATCCCATGTATACTCCCATGTATATCATATGAATATCACATGTATTATCCCACATCCACACAAGAAGCAAAAGGGAACAACTGTAATATTTACATTAGAGATCCATGCACACTGGGCATAAAACATGCTGCTTACACAGGTTTTTGCCATATTGGTCTTCTATCTGTATAAGCAGGTCATTGTTAGTCTGTTTTTCTATGCACATTAGACAGTTTAAAGGGATATTTTTAGAGAAGCATCTTCAGGTAGAAAAAAAAATGAAAAGCCGTTTTTGAACAGAAGCTTTCAGGTAGAAAAAATGCTTGACGCGCATAAATGTGGCATTTAGGGCCATTCGGCATTTTCAAGTGTACATTGATTATAGTGAAAAATAAGTAGAGGTGAATGTTTTAGGGAAAAAATTCTTATAGAAGCAAATGCCCATACACTCTCATAAACTCTTGTCCAATATGAGCCACCATAAGCCTTTTTTATGCTGCTTTTTTTCTGTCAGAGGTTCTGGAATTTTTTTCAGCCACCTAGTGAGCATAGAACCTTAAAAATACCAATCTGCATTAAACTGGCATTATCATATAAAGTAACTAAAAGAAACATTGTGCCAATATAAAAAAATATGAAATATTCATCTCATGAAACCATGTGGTATTTTATCTCATGCGATATCCAGTGGGATGGATACAGTGGAGAATAATTAGAACCCCTGCCAATTTTTATTGCTAATAAAGAGGTAAAATGGAATGAACTGTAAAAATGTGCCAATTCACTAAGTTAGTGCGGTCCTGGCAGCCTTTGTATTAATACAAAAGAAAAAAGGTGACTAGAATACCAATAAAATGAAAGCTGCTTTTACAAGACACACACAGTGTATAAAAAAACAACTAAGTTAGTTAATAAGTAAATACAAAATATTTTTAAAAATGTAAAATATTGAATAAGAATAGTATCAAAAATTACACATATACAGTATAAATACCCTACTTCCACCAATAAAAAATACACCCTATTCTATGGTAATTTATTGGTGGAAGAAGGGTATTTATATATGTGTGTATTTTTTATACTATTTTCCCCTGGTAACCTCTGCAGAAACCCTTCTTTAAAGTCATTTTTGCTGTAATATTTGACAAAGTCATTGCTATATCTTTGAACAGGTCTGTTTTTTCTTGTTAGAGAATAGTCATTGTCATTCTCTGATGTGCTTGAAAGTGTCACCCTGGTATCCATCGGTCAAACCTTTAAATTGATGACACTCCTCTCCTAACAGCTCAAGTTCCAAACCTTTGTAAGAATAATTGTCTATTCATAATCAAATTCTGTCTTGTGAATATTTGAGCCAAAAATATCTCTAAAATAATTGTGAATAAATAAAGTATCCCCACTACATATGACTTACACTATACTGTCAAAAGTATTGGGACACCCACCTTTACACGCACATGAACTTTAATGTCATCCCAATTTTAGTTTGCAGGATTCAATATTGAATTGGCCCACCCTTTGCAACTATAACAGCTTCAACTCTTCTGGGAAGGCTGTCCACAAGGTTTAGGAGTGTGTCTATGGGAATGTTTAACCATTCTTCCAGAAACGTATTTGTGAGGTCAGGCATTGATGTTGGACGAGAAGGCCTGGCTTGTCTTTAATATTTTCCTTGCAAATGGTTGGGTAATCTTTAAAAGGTGATTTGTTTACCACATTTACTAAGCTAGGGGGAAATGGCTATTTTGCCATACAAAGGAATTTCTACAAAAAAAATGACAGTACATACTCACCTTTCCTGCTACTGCCCATGCTTTTGAATGCTGCTTCAATCTTTTGGGAATCCTCTGCTAAGTTCTGCACTGAAACCAACACTTCTGGCAGTGTTGCTCTTTGTGGCTATCGACTGCTCTCAGTGGGTCCTCCCTCTAACCTCCACCCATTAAAGGAAACAGTGGTGACATGGAGGTCAGAATGATGTACCAGTGAGAGCTGCAGCAGAGTGACACTCTCAGATTTGTCTCCTTCCCCGTGGACTCAGCAGAAAGTTCCTTAGAATCGAAGAGGAGTATGGCAGAGTGGGCAGCAGGAAAGATGGGTATGTACATGTATTGTTTTACAGTGATGACTTTTTAGAATTATTTTTGTATCATGGCAGGGTCTCTTAAAAAACAGATATAACCAAGTAACTTGTATTTCAGAAGTACTGTAGCTTTACCATGGCAACACCCAAAAACACATATAGATGTTTAATTAGAGAGACTTCAGTAAAATAAGAAATCCACAAATGGCTATTTGATTGATTGATTGAATTAATGTTTATTCATTTTTTTGCAGCTCAGTGGAGGGAAAATCAGATAACAAATCTGGCCCATACTTAACCACTAGCTGTCCGTGGCAATTTACATTTTTTTTACATACTGTACATATTAAAATCAGCTTTTTTGGAAGAACCCCAAACATTATATATGTTCTAAAAACACAGGCCCTGAAGAATAAAAAGAGCTGTATACTTCAGTGAAACTCAATATAATACCCACTTTTTGCTAAAATATAAAAGATGATGTTGTGTCAAGAAGATAGATACCAAAAATGTCAAGGTTTAAAATTGTACCTAAAACTGTCCATAGGTGGCATTTTAAAAGTCTTTACAGCTTATCAATTTAGAGTTAATAATTGATTAGAGCACTATAATTATTGATCTCTCTTAAATGTTTGTGGCAATAGCTCACATATGTGGTGCAATCACCATTTATATATGCATGCGGGACCTATGCACATGTTTGCATTTGTGTCTGTGCCCAGGGGAACTGGGGTGCTTTAAAAAAAAACTCATTCTATTAACTTTTTTTTTTTACTTTTTTCATTTAACTTTATTGTGATAGCTCTGTGGAGGTAACGGGTACTCTTTATGGTGACATCAGCGGTATATTAGACCCTTAATGTCTCTCCTTCCCTTCAGAGCAGCTGATCAAGCACATATGGTGTTTAATCAGAATGTTCCCTAGCTGTGACAGCCAGGAAATGGCAGCACTAAACCCAGAAGTGATGAAATACTCTTAAATTCTGGCATTACACAGGAGATCGCGGAATGGATGTTCTTCCATCTCCTTTATGGGAAGCTGTCCCAACCACTTACTATGGTTTTTGGTTCACTGCAGGGATGGGGGAGTCTGGGAACCACCATGAGTGGAGGCTGGAGGGGGTCCTTCTGAAAGCTGTTAAAATGATCAGACAACTGTAAAACCACTCAATCACTTGTATGATTCTTGTATTAACCCCTTCCTGTACATACAAACAACAATTAGGTAGACAAATGGTACTCAAATGGGTAAGCTGAACATAAATTGTCTAGAAATTACCAGTTATTTTTATTATGCACAGATAGACGTTACTTGTTACACAAATCTGTACATGTATACTCATATAGTGTCTGTATTTTCAGTGACTGTCCTCATCAAAATTTCTGATTGAATGAGGTATTAGAAAAGTAAACAATAAAAAGAATAAATGCAACAACAAGGCAACAATAACCAAGTTAAGTGGAGTGGGGAAATGGGGGGGGGGGGGGTTAAGACAATAGGAAGATGTTGTCCCGTGCCTAGGTGTGGTCTATCTAGGTGTGGTAGACAAATTTCAGGAAAGTGAAAAACGTATCATACATTAGTTAGGATATTATACATTAATTGGTTTGTAGCCCATTGATTCCACAGACTCCAATGATGGTCAAAGAGATGCTTGTTCCCATGTCTGTGCACCAGTAGGCTTTCAAATGCATAGTTTTGCTTCACTATATCAATCACATCAGACATGTTGGGTGTCAGGTTGGACCTCCATCTTCTGGTTATTAATATCTTGGAGCCTAATAGAATGTGGTAACTATGCTTTTGCTTTCAGGTGGGAAGAGTTCTTTCCTATGTTAAGAATTGCTAAAGCTGGAGAGGGTGAGGTAATGATCCCAGTAATCTCAGAGATTGTGCAGAATACTTTGTTCCAAAAGCTAGTTAAGTCCCTGCACGACCATAAGATATGCTTAAGCTGGCCCACCATACCGCATCCTCTCCAGCATAGTGGAGATTGTGTAGGGGTGTATTTAGAGAGTCTCTAAGGGGTGAGGTACCATCTTAAAGCTATCTTTTGGGACAGCTCCCAGTGATTAGTACACTTAGAGGCTTGATATATAGCTTTGAAGGCTGACCGCCATTGGTGGTTAGTGAAGGTTTCCCCGAGGTCTGTTTCCCATTTTAAGTATGGAGTGGATTTATGCAATACAAGCTTATGTTGTAGAAGATTGTAAAAAAGGGAGGTACCTTTAACTGAGGATTGTGCTTTTTGGATAAATTTCCATCCTTGTTTGTGTAGTAATATTTCAGGATATGTGAGGGAGTTTAGAAAATGAGATATTTTTAAAATTTTAATTGCTCAGTGAGTAGGATGTGGAATTCATCTTGGAGCTGCTCAAACATTTTAAGGGTTCGCTCCTGTACCAAAAGTGTTAGAGTCGAGATACCCTGTTTGACCCAATTGGATAGGGACAGATGGGGGATGGTTGTTTCCAGCGGAATGAGTATTGGCATCGTCTGCGATTGTGGTAGAGCCAGGGAGTAAAAGATTCTCCATGCCATTAAAGAAGCCTGGGTGGGGAGGGGTAAGTTTTCCAGTGACCATTGTTTCCAGATATCGGCTATCAGTAAGCTGTGTAAGGATAGTGTGGGGCTAGTGGTCCTCTCAATATCTATCCATAGCTTATCTGTTGAGGAGGAGAACCAGCTTTGTATGTTAGTTAAGTGGGTTGCGACCCAGTAGTCCCGAAGGTCAGTCATGCCCATACCTCCCACGTTTTTATGCTTAAGAAGTAATTTGTGGGAGCTGCAGGGTTTCATATTTTTCCATATAAAATTCTTGAGTATTTTATTGAGTGTCATCATATGTACTTTTTTTACTGGTATGGGGAGGGTTCTAAAGAGGTATAATATTTGGGGTAGCAACATCATCTTGAAAGAAGCCAGGTGACCAAACCAAGAGAGCTCACACTTGGACATGTGCTGAGTAGCCTTTGTCAGTTTGTCAATAAAAGAAAGGTAGTTGGCATCAGCTTATTGTGTGAAATTGGATACAATTTTTTTTACCCAAATAGGGTATTTATTCAGTGCTCCAGGTGTAAGGGTAGGAGGCTTGTAATTTGGTACGTAGGGTGGGATCAATACCGAGGTCTAGTAGTAGGGATTTAGTAAAATTAACTTTGTAGTAGGAGAGTTTACTAAATGCTGTAAGAATGTTGCGAGTCACTTCAATGGAGGATTCTGTGTTTGTTAGGAAAAAAATTATGTCATCAGCAAATAAATGTATAATGTGGGATCTTTGTTGAAATTTAAACCCGGTGATTTGAGGAGATGCTCTTATGGCTTCTGCAATTAGTAAGTTGAAAGTGGACAGGGGCTGGGGGCAACCCTGCCTAGAGACATTCGTGATAGTGAAGGGGTAGGAGAACATGTAGGAGATGTATACTCTGGCGGATGGTTTTGAGTAAAGGGCTAAGATTGCTGCTAGGATAGGTCTTGTGAACCAAAATTTCCTGAGCGTCTCATGCTTGTATTGCCAGTGGATGTGGTCAAATGCCTTCTCCGCATCCAAAGATAGTAGCAGAGAAGGCATCCAACCGGCCCCAGCATGCTGGATTATACCTAACACCCTGCTGGTTGCGTTCGATGCCTGGCACCTAGATATGAAACCTGTCTGGTCTGGTTTGATCAGGTCTGGTAGGATAGGGGTCAACCTTTGAGCCAGAATTTTCCCATACAATTTGACATTTGTATTTAATAAAAAGGTTGGCTTATAGTTAACTGGGGAGGTAGGTTCCTTTGCTGGTTTTGGTATTGTGACAATATATATGCCTGTAGCAGGAGAGAGGAGGCTGAGGTCACTGCAGCTGCGAACACTGAAGAGAGAGAGGGAGCAGGGGTTTCTGAAAACTGTTTATAATAGTCATTTGATAGTCCATCAGGACCTGGGGACTTTCCTATGGGGAAGGATTTGATGGCCTTGCCAATCTGCTGTGGAGTGATAGGTGTACTAAGTGCCTGTAGTTGGGCATTTATAAGAGTAGGTAGGTGAAGGGAGGCTAAAAATGTTTCAATGTCAGGGCCTTACGGTGGAGAAGTGTCATGGTCCTCTTTCAAATTGTAGAGGGCGCTGTAATAGGAGGCAAAGGCATCAGCTATTCTTTGTGGGTCAACGATTTTGTTCTTGGACTTAGGGTCCATTAGAAAATCTATTTTGGATCTCTTTTTTAAACTTTGAAGTGGTTTGCTAAGAATTTGCCCGCCTTATTGCCCGAGGAGTAGTGCATCAGTTTAAGGGCTTTGAGATGTTTATCATGCTGTTCTATTAAGATGAGCCTCAAGTCTGTACATAGTTTGGATAAAGTTGTGCTTGCAGATTGGGTAGGGTTCTTTTTGTTTATGGCCTCAAGGGCCTGAATGTCTCTCAGTAGTTTGTCAAGCTGCACTGACCTCCGCCTTTTAATACGAGAGCACATTTGTATGAAAATACCTCTAATAAAGGCCTTATGGGCTCACCATATAGTAAACGGATCCAAAACTGAATGGGAGTTCGTTTGGAAGTATTCTTGGAGATGTTTCTCAATAATGTGAACATTTTGAGGTGAGTTGAATACCTGGGAGTTAACTCTCCATATGTAGGCAGGGGTAGTGGTATTTTCCTCCACCACTGAAATTGATACAAGGGCATGGTCAGACCATGAAATATCATGAATAATGGAAGGGGAGATAGCCTGCAACAATACTCTGTCAACTAATATCATATTAATTCTAGAGTATGAGTTGTAGGGTGTGGAATGAAAGGTGTAATCATGCTCTTCTGCATGTTGTCATCTCCAAGTGTCATATACAATTTCTTTATGAAAGACTGGCTGTAGGGCTCAAGGAAGTCTCTTAGGTTTGGAGGAGAGATCCAGGTGGGAGTCTGCAGTGAGATTAAAGTCTCCACATAATACTAGATGTCGCCTTACTTTCGAGAATATGTGGAATAGTTTATGAGTGAAGCGGATCTGGTGTGAGTTAGGGCATAGACATTTACTACAGTAAATGTTCTGTTATTGATATTGCATAGGAGGATCAGGTATCTGCCCTCCGGGTCACAGGTGGATTTGTGCAAGGAGAAGGCCACTGTGTTCCTGACCGCTGTAAGGACTCCTTTCCTTTTCTGTGTTGCAGAGGCAGTGAAGATGTGAGGGAATTGTTTATGAATAAGAGAGGGTGACTTTGAGGTTTGGAAATGTGTTTCTTGTACACAGATCAGGTCACATCCTAATTTAAGAGACTCCTCCCAAAGGCATGCTCTCATGGCAGGGTGGTTGAGACCTCTCACATTGAGAGAAGCTATTTTAAGAACCATTGGGCCATGCTATTTGTAAGCTGTGATGATAGTATCTGCTGACGTATTGGAGACTGACAAGAGGTGGGTGGAGGTTGAACAAAAAACAAAAGGGGGTATAAGAAGAACAGAGAACAGTTAGTAAAAAGCATGGGCGATTCCAACTGGAATCTGATTGCAGCAACACTGCACATTACTCAAGGGGGGAGTATTGTGGTAAGTAGGCTCCGCTCATCCGGGGGAGCAAATAGGGTGTTCGTAGTGACAGCAATGGGTAAAGGCAATCATGTTGCATGGTCCTTTGGCCTGTGCTTGTGAGATACAACTTGCCATTCATTCTGGGTGTTTATCCTATTGCTTGTGAAAGGTGTGGGGGTTCCTGATCTGGGAGAATGTCCCATAAACATAGCAATGCTAGGCCCCCATCGAGAGTTGTGATCACCAAGGTAACATCATTGTGAGTTATAGGGCGATTCATACGGTAACCCCAGAGATATATGATGTTATAAATGCGTTATGCTTTTGTAATCATTAAGAGCGATTTCCTTCATGTACTGAGAGAGGTCCGCATATAGTTGAAGGCGGGAGAATTGCTCAGGCAATTGTGTTGCTTTGCGGAAGTTGGTCATAAGTTGGTCCTTCACATAGTAAAAGTGTACCCTCATAATGACATCTCTAGGAATATTATCAGGGAGGTACAAGGGTTTGGGCAGGCGGTGGATCCTGTCAATTATTATTTCAGAGATTGGAACAGAGGGTAGAATTTCTTGAATTAAATCGCAGGTGTATTTACTCAGTTGGGCATTTAAAACGGATTCAGGGATACCCCTGTGTTTGACGTTATTCCACCTGGAGCGGTCTTCAAAGTCTGCGATTTTAGCTTTGAGATTTACCATCTCCTCATCTTGATCATTATGGGCATTAATGAGCGTATTGTGGGATGTTGAAAAATGCACACAGTATGAATTATTTGCCTGCTTTGAAAAGCTACTTGAATGTTTATGAAATGCTGTAATATATATGTTCTTGTTTATTAATAATTAAATCTGCTGTGTCTAAAAAGCATAGCTTTTTATGTTGTCATAACTTTTTTTATATAATGACACTTATGACAGCTGGATTCGAAAGAACCTTTCTTTTTATTACATATACCGCATAGATTTTTGTGAATGTGATACTGGCTGCAAACATTCACATAGGAGTGATAGGGCAGAATGTATGTTTTAAAATCCACCATCAGCATGTTTGTTTAGGTTTGGATGAGGGAGGGTTACAAATAAATGAAAACTTGTACTTCATGAGGCAGAAGTATTCATCTGCCCATATGAAAAAAGTACCCCCAAGGCAGAAGTTTTCCACTTTTAACAGTTAAGCAGCCAAACTTTGCAAATGACATGTGTCTAAAATGTTCCCTGTAACAGTTTCTGGAACTACCAGTGCTGTAACATCTGTGTTTTTCAGTGCTCAGCCTACTCCCTTATGGCCACACTAGGTTGTCATAGTGAGGTAGGGCTGACATGGCACACGTTATATAAGGCATGCATGTTTAGCCCAAATGTACTAATTGCTGCCAGCAAAAACAGAGAGAGGTTCATAACAAAGCTGCACTGAGAAATAAATATGGAACATTGAGAAGTGATACTGAAAAATAACAGCAGTGACAGGGTGGCAGAGGGAGTATGCATGTATTAAATCTAATATATTTGTAGTCCTGACCCACTTAAAGGAAAATCTTCACAGACAGCATGGATTAGACTTTATAAGTCAGTTGCCACAATATAACAATGTTTCTTTCCAGGGACTCAACAAATAAACATACCACAGTCCATACCAACAGACCTCAATCTTTTTCATGTGGTCTCATTCTCTCTTTGGCACGGGAAAAGCCTGATTCTTTCCACAACCTCTGCTGAATTAATGTGACCTTCTAGCAACTGAGACCTTTTAATCTGATTGGAAAATGACTCCCTCCAATCAGGGAACAGGACCTTGTTACAAAATAACAGAGAAAGACAAGACCCAGAAAGTCCAGAAAAACATTTTAATGAAGCTGACTCATGAAGAGATTGCTTGTAAGGTTTGATAGATTATAAATATATATATATATATATATATATATATATACTTAAACTGTTCCTGAAATGCAGAAAGTATATTCAAACTACCATGTTGTTACTCTTGACGTGTTTGGAAAATAAAAACAATTGCCAAACTGATTGCTGAAATAAAAATGTCTGAAAAGTTTGTACAGTTTTCTTTTTTCGCATTAAAGGTCTATATACTCTCCTTATGTGCTGATTCTGAATGTCCAGTTAACACATTCTAATCAAGTGAACTGATTTTTTTTCTAGTGCATATTTTCACTGAAACTATCTTCACAGCTAAATTATAAGTGAACCAAAGGTGATTGTATCTATATTACCAATATGGAAACATTCTTTTCCAAAAAGCTCAAAGAGAAAGTAAACTCATTGTTTGACCTATTATGCATATGGAATTTATAGCTCATGGTATTAACCTTGCCAATCAAGTGCAAAGACGTGATTAGGCTGAATAAAGGTCTTTTTGAAATGACATGTGGAAAGAATTGAATTGAAGAAGGAATACATCACTGAACAGTCGCTTAGGTATTGTAGAGATACATTTACAATAATATAACTAGGAAATGAGACATTAAATTGAGTAGAACTGCCAGTACAGCTTGTTTTGTTTGGACACAACCCTTTCATTAACATACTCAGCATTTCCAAAGGTTATGTAATTCATACATTTTTTATTGCAATATTAAAACTATTTAGTTCACATCAAGCTGAGTAACAAAAACATACATTACTTAATTTGTTTAGAATGGATCAATTAACTTAGGGGTCAGTGCACCCAAATTTGATATTTTGGGAATATGGGCTAGGTGCATTGGCCATCAGTTTCTTCCACCCCCTAAAGTGAGATATGTGCTACGGTTCACTGCCCCTCTTCTTCACCTGTTGCAGTCATTTTGTAAATCTCATTCTTGTGATGGATCTTTTTTATTGTACAAGACAGAGAATGCTGAAATTCACTCTATGGCTTAGCTTTGCAGTTTCTGTAGTGATAGTATAAAGGGGAATGGAGGGTAATAGCCTGGAACTATGGCATGGCTACTTTGGTACTGAAGTTGTAGAAACTGTAAAAAGGTATTATGCTACTCAAACCATAAACTTGTACACATAATTTGGTTATTTGGTTGAATTCAACATTTAAATTTACCTAGACAAAACCAGCACTAATTTTCTCACTGATTTGCATGTGAAATGCTCGATTCAGTACAAGGGAATATTCTGTCATTTAGATCTGCCTGTCTGATGGATAACTGGGTCTGGGAAGGAGCCACAATTATGTTGCTGCAATTCTATTGTAGGTATCTGTGATAAAATTTCAAGCGGAATAAGACTCACCCTAAACCGAATTGAGACATTTACCTATAAACACATGAATGTTCAAATTTAAAGCAAAAAACTTGCTAAACCTCAGGCAAAGCAAAATACACATAGACATTACCTGTTTTACCTGCCATTTTACCTGCCATTACAGGGATTTGTAATAGTGTTTAACTAGTCCTGCAATACGGGCACTACTTGCGGACATTACAGTCAGATTCTTGACCTTTCTTGAAGGCCACACTTCAGTTAAAATGTACCTGTAGCATAAACTTTGTTTTCAGTTTTTGCTGGGAAGGGTATGTCTTCTGTCGTGTATTTCTGTTTTTTGACACTTCCCTGAAAATGTTCTTCTCCCTTTCTATCCCCTGATCACATTGTCACCTAGGCAACAAGGTAATGTATAATGCCCTAAGGGAACTCAGACCTTGAATCTCAAAACTGCATAATTCCCCCTAAAAAACCATGGTAGCAGCATAACCACACCTCATCCCAACTGTGCACCAATGAAGAGCAGCTTTGCAGTTAGCCAAAACTAAACGAGTGCTTGAGCTTGTGAATCATTGTGTGATTGTTAGGCAGAAAAGTGGTTCTAAATTGTAAGACCCCATACACACTATTAGATTTTCTGCAGATTTTTGTCTTCAGACTTACCAAAATCATGTAGTGCAAGGGCCTGCCTGATTGCATACAAATTGAAACTCTTAAGGTTTGACCTCATAATATATGGTTTTGTTAAATCTGAAGACAAAAATCTGCAGAAAATCTAATAGTGTGTATGGGGTTTAAGAGTTTTTTTTTTTACCCCCCTTCATGACCAGGCCAGTTTATGCGATACGGCACTGCTTTATTTTAACTGACAATTGTTCGGTCATGCAATGCTGTACCCAAATAAAATTGATGTCCTTTTTTTCCCCACAAATAGAGATTTCTTTTGGTGGTATTTGACCACCTCTGCGTTTTTTTTATTTTTTGGGCTATAAACAAAAAAAGACCTCCAAAAAAAAAATTGAAAAAAATCAAATTTCTACATCAATTTAGTCCAATATGTATTCTGCTACATATTTTTGGTAAAAAAAAAATCTCAATAAGCATATATTGATTGGTTTGCGCAAAAGTTATAGTGTCTACAAACTGTGGGATATTTTTATATATATTTTTTTATTTTTTATTTTTTTACTAGTAATGGTGGTGATCAGTGACTTATAGTGGAAGTGTGGACACTTTTTGTAGAACAGTGTTCAGTGCTAAAAAATATGCACTGTCATTGTACTAATGACACTAGCTGGAAAGGGGTTAACATCAGGGGCGATCAAAGGTTTAACTGTGTGCTTGGTTGGTGTTTTCTTACTGTGGGGGAGGTGCAACTACTAGGGGAAGGCATGGATCCATGTTCCTGCTTTGCAAGAACACAGGATATGTGCCTTCTGTACTGACAGAACCACGATCTGCCTTGTTTACATAAGCAAAGCTCCATTCTCCCTCTGTACCAAAGGATCGGCGGCTGCCATCAGACATCGATTCTGCAGTTACCCGCCGATCAGCTCTCGCTGTATATAATCACAGCAGGAGTGTGCTACTGGTGGCACGCATGCACACACCAGACCCGAAAGTGTTGGATCTCGTACTAGGTACGTGCTCCGGCTCATCTGTGCCACTTTGCCACCGTATATCTAAGTTATAGGGTCAGCAAGTGGTTCAGGTAAAAATAAACTCCTCACCAACTGTTCCCTCCACCCAGACTAATCATGTACCTGAGCCCTGTCAGTGATCCAGTGCTGTCCCAGCTGCAGGTCTTCTCCCTTCACTTCCTAGTCTCACAGCAAACTCAGGTAGCAGTGGAAGCTATAGGCTCATGGTGATGGCAGTCAAATCCTGTAGGGGGATCAGGGGTGTTGCTGTGTGTGTGTCTATAGATCCACACAGCCTGGCTTGGGGGTGCACCCACATGAGTGCTATAGGGTCAACTGAAAGAAGAAGGAGCAGAGATTGCCAGCAGAGGACCCCAAAAGAAGAGGCAAACAACTGTTCTGTACAATACTATTGCACAGAGCAGGTAAGTATACTATCTTTTTTATTTTATTAAAAAAATGAGGCTTTACAATCACTTTTACCCCTGACCCAGCAATTGTTACAGCACTTTTCACATTTTCCCTGCTCTTGGGCCCCAGAACAGCTACATGGGCTGCTGTGGCTGTAGCTACATCCTTGGGTGCCACAAGTGTTGAATAGGGCGGCACAGTGGTGTAGTGGGTAGCACTCTTGCCTAGCAATTAGAAGGGTCACTGGTTCGAATCCCAACCACAACACTACCTGCCTGGAGTTTGCATGTTCTCCATGTGCCTGCGTGGGTTTCCTCCGGGTACTCTGGTTTCCTCCCACACTCCAAAGACATGCTGGTAGGTTAATTGGATCCTGTCTAAATTGTCCCTAGTATGTATGAATGTGAGTTAGGGACCTTAGATTGTAAGCTCCTTGAGGGTAGGGACTGATGTGAATGTACAATGTATATGTAAAGCGCTGCGTAAATTGATGGCGCTATATAAGTACCTGAAATAAATAAATAAATATGATGCTGCATTTGTCCCCTGCTGGCTCTGCTGATTGCTGAGTTCTCCCTCTCCACTCTGTGCAGGGAGCTTGGAATGTTAGTCAGTGCTAAGTGAAGCGCTGGGCGGTGGAGGGGGCAGGAGGGGCTGGCTAAGGCTCTCTGTGGATCACTAAGAGGCTGAACTAGGTGCTGGTCCAGGCTGCTGGGTGGATCCTGACCTAGGATCGTGGGATCTTTTTAAAGCCTGGACCAGGTCGGTGATATCATCCAACAGCAGATTTAAGCTCACTGTCAGCTGAAAACGGGTCACAGGAGTGCAGAACCAACTACATTCATGTGATCCATAGGAGAAGTATAGCCAAAAAAAGCTATGCCTATACTTCTCCTGTAACACATATCCAAAGTTAAAAGAATACACTTAATTGGTAAGTGTTTAAAAAAAAACAGTGGATTACTTTGCTTTACTTTGCTTTGATTTTCCTGTGTGTACCAGCGTTATCTATTTTTAGAATCTCACAAAAAAGGACAAAAGCTTAAAATAGTAAAATCAGCATGGAAATTACTGTAGATGGACCACATGGCCTTAATGTGTGATCATATTCTAGTAATACACCTATAACATTTATAGATATTATAATATAATATTAAAAATGCATAATTATTCTCTGAAATATCTACATATATTATTCGAAAAATCTGCATTGTTTGTAGAGTTACTTTTGGATTTCTGTGTCAGCTATTACCCTAGAAATTGTAAAAGGCTTACTTTTTTGTATACTTAAAAATGTATACCAATTTGTTGTATGTTTTTGCTTAGATTATCAAATGAATTTTAAATATTATTTAAAACATTCAATGTAAACCACGATGCACATATTTACTGACTCATTATAAATGTAAAAATAATTTATTCTTACTATGGTTTATATTTCAGAGCTTTTGGATTTAAACAGAACATCAGTCTTTCAAAGCCCCCATGGTGTTCTTGACCTTTGTACTATGTATTTGGATGAATATCAAGAAAGACTGTATGTGGGAGGGAAAGATTTTGTATATTCCCTCAGCTTGGAAAACATCAGTGAAAAAAATAAAGAGGTAATAATAAAATATTTTTTCTGTGTTGTACTTTTTGGCTTCTTGTTCAGTAAAGTCAAATAATCAATGATTATATCTAATATTGAACAATTTTCCTATTTACAAATGATTAGCTATATAAGTAAAGCCAAAACTGTTACAATAAATTTTTTACTGAGGCTTTAACAGTGTTATACAATTGTGATTATGAATGTGCATTTGGCCATGGAACATTCAGTAACTACCGTATCTCCATGTTTATGTGGACATAAACAACATATTTTTGTTTTGCAAAAGGTAATATAAAAAAAACTTGGGGTTTTCCATTATTCTTTAGGAAAGTATTAAAGCTATCTGTTGACATAAGTTGTTTTATGGATGTGGCTTTGTAAAGGATTTCGTTTTTCATGGCACCTAGTTTTGAATATCCAATGAGGTCTAAAATTGGCAACTCCCACTGTCCTGCATAAGACTTACTGCAAAGCATCAGGTACGTATTTGCTAAAACTGTAAAGCCCCTTTTAGGAAAATAGTGCTGCTTTATGTTAGACTACAGTAATGGTAGTAGAGTAGCTACATTCTATGTAATATGGTGGAAACATTAAACATTTTATTTACTCTTGTTTACTAATGGCTATTTGTTTCTGCCCTCAGGAGGCCAAAATATAAGTAAGTAGGTTTCCCTGACACTGTTGCTGCAAGCTATGTGATCTTTTTTCCTGACTCATAACTGCTCCCCTTACACTAAATGGTGCAAGAGCACATGCCTTACAGCATAAATGCTAGTTCCACAAGGGAGTTTACTAAGTCAGCCATGACTGTATATGTGTGGATGTAGAGTCGATTGAGAAATAAATGACAGATTTACTGTTTGTGGAAAATAAGTCTGAACTTGTCAACCAGAATTATATCAGTAAAAGCACGAATTTGCCTTACTCTAGATTTTTCTGAGATAATCACCTCTCCAACAGAGTGTTGTGCTTGAGGTTTAAGTTGATAATATAAAAGGAAAAAATGTGTTTTCAGCTTAATCTTAGATGATCCAGGGGCTTTCCCCCAGCAGAGAATTATAATAAATCTCTTTAAAAATCTCATTTTTTGGCAGACTACAAATATGGAGTGAGTCTCAAGTCTTTCATACTCCATGCAAACTTTATTATATAGAATAATGTCAAGGTGCATAAGTTTATTTGACATGTATACACAGCTAGAGTATTATTCCAGTGCAACATATCCAAAACAGATTATTATTACTAATAACCCAAGTGTGTTTTGGGCTTTGGCATCCAAAATCAGTTCTATTTGTGTTATGTTTTCAGTTATTCATTTGCAGCCAGATCAATCTCAATAAAACTTTGATCTTCATTTTCTGGCTTCTTTTGCTTCCCATGTTGGCAGAAACAGGACAATCCCCTTGTGAATTGTACCGTTGCCAATTGTAAGATCATACATTTATTGTTTACATTTCATGTTACATAAATCTAGGGTGTAAGGGTTGACAGCAGTAGGTGACTCAAATGAAAAAGTATTAGTTGTATCTAGGATTTCATTTTAGCATTGAAAATCATGCAACAAACTTATAGTTATATTTGCCTGTAGATATTTAGGAGGAAGATCTTTGTCAGGAGAATGTCCACATTTCTCCAAATACACTATTCTAAGTACATGTTTTAATAAAATATAAGTTTTATAGCAGTTAAAAAACTTAGTCATGCATATTGCTGCTGGTGTATAAATATAATGCCATGGAAAATATCTTGGTGACCATTACTTCCAGCCTCTATTATTTCTGCTGTGAAGTATTATAAATGATACAAAGTTTCTTTGGGCAACAAAAAAAAATAACACCTTTCACAATGGAGCCCCTTTATGAAGAATGTAAAGTAACCTTGATTGTTTGACAGCATTTAGGTTGTGGCTATATACTTGTTATATACCTTTTGAAAATCCTTCTTTCTAGACATACTGTCCTTTAATAACTTTCAGTGAGTTATAGATGATATGTTAATAATCATATTAGCTAGTAGTATGTTTTAAAAGTAAATTTAGGGATTAGTTGGTCTTTTTTAAATACCTAACTGCTGAGCAGTGCAAACCCTATAAACTATACCTTGCTATTCTATGCCAACCATCTTCAGCAATTGTTCACGGAGGTATTATATATGAAAAGAAACCAACATCTATTTTGTAGATAGATTTTTCCCATTTAAAAATTACTATACTCCCTCCCTTTAACAGCATACTAAATCATACATCATACCAAATCTGACATAACTACTTCTTTTCACAAAAGAAGTCCTCAGTCTGGCTTTTCTGGCAGGTGAATTTCAGGAGTAGTCAGAGGCAGGCAAGGTCAGTAGCAGCTGATCAGACACAAGAGCAGATAACAGGTTACACATGGAATGCTGTAGACCAAACGGCATTAATCATGTACAGCAGCTCTGTTTAAATAGTCCATTTGGTGCCAGCATTAGTGAAAGGTGCACAAGCACACAATTTCAAGCATAAACACATCCACGTGCATATATGGCTATGTGCTGACCTGTGCCTGCTCACAGATAACTGAACTGATGCACCATTTTAAGTGTGGGCATGCTCTTCCTGACACAATTAGCCATTTTTTTTTCAATTTTACTTTTCCCATGTCAAACTTTTATAGATTGGATAAATCCCAAGCAAGATGGCAAAAGAAAAATTACCCTTAACCTAATTTAGCATCATGTACAGTACCAAGACATATAGTCACATCATTAAATATACTTAAGTGGTAGAGATTACAGAGGTAGAATAAGAATGTATTTTACTGCTGTAAATGTATATCAATATGTGCTGACCAGTACAACCATTGTTTAAATGGTTGTTTTGCAGCCATATTGGTCCTTTAACATCAGAGAGGTGATAGAGAGAATAAAAAGGGTACCATGGCTTACATAGATATTCTTTTAAACACTTTGGTTTTGCTTCCTGTAGAATTGGGTAATGCATTCTCTCCAGTACAAAAAAGCAAAACAAAAAAAAACAGTATACTCCTTGTTAGCATGCTCAATTGGTTACCAGTTGGGCCCATTCTTTGTTTTTGTTTCACATATGTAGTCCCCTTTCCCAAGCAGTAGTTTGCCAACAGAAATAGCATTTCAGTCTCTATACACTACAGCATTATAAAAAGATATTCAGGCAAACTTAATCTCTCTGTGTTGCATTTCTATGAACAGGGGGCCTTATGGGCCATACAAATAACAGTGAGTAGTTACAGATGCAGCTAACAGAGATCTATCATTGTGGGCAGTGACAAAAGGAACCATTGCATGCCATGGAGGGAAGATGTGTTTGACCCATCTGACCAGTCAAGTGTCAGCAGCAGCTGGAAAGCAGTAAAGCAGTGGAACTTCAAACCATGGATCATTGGAAAGGATTGAAGCTGGTTATCTGTCATAAATATTATTAGAAACCTTGTTATAGTTTAAGAGCCCCATGTAAAATAACTAACAAGGCAGTGCTGTAGGAGTAATATTGCAGTGCACAACACAAAACTAATATTATTGCTGGACAAGTGCTACATCCAAGGTAACAATAACCAAATAAAACTATTATGTTAAGAGTGATTTTTATTTATTGTAGAGTTGCAATATTTCCAACTATGCCTCCAAAATCTGGACCAAATTATTGTTTATTTCTTATCCCTAGAAGTCTTACTTAACCACCACTCATTCCATATTATCATTCAACATTTTTATACACGGTAACCTGATAATATAAAACTATTTAAATTATGATATTACATTTCATTTATAATATAATAATTCACATCAGCTTATAATTTAAGATTATTATTTAAATGTTGCCAAAGTGAGAAAATGAGTGAAAACCAGATAATTTAAATGTTATAACACTGTTGCACCATTTCATTTTTTTTTAATCCAGATATTTCTAACGGCACAAACCAAGCCAACAAAGTCAAGTCAAATTTGACTTCATGAGCATACACTACTGTACATTTGTTTTACATTCATGTTAATTACTGCATTGAGGTCCACTTATTACTAGGAAATCACTGAGTTTATTTTGTCACAAGATATTGTTTCAATATGGGAAAGCCCTATTCAGAGTCCATGTGTGTGATAAACGAGTCTAGGGTTGTTATCTACAGTTTATAGAGGCTAATGCACTTATTATCAAATACCACTCTAAATAATCGTAGTGTTTAAATCCATGTACATTATAGAAATAATTATCAATCTTTTTTCTCAAAGCCATTTTGTAACATTTTCCTGATGTAGATACAGCTACTTTATATATATAGTTTCAAAAGCTATTAGAATATGTTTAGGTTTAAGAAAACTGGTCATTCCAGCGTTTCTAATCCTCCCTTGTGTGGAGGCTGCAGGGATTAGGTCTTATGATAGATGACTCTGGCGCGATGCCCTTACCAGTCAAGGTGTGGTTCGTGTTAACTTAACCTGGCTTGCCTGGAAGCAATGTAAAATAATATGCAACATAAACAACATTAATCTGCTTTTTAGCATTTGAACTGAGATTGTTTTCTAATTCTAATGTCAAATGCTTTCAATTGCCTAATAAAACAAAATAAAACATAAACATGCTGACCACAATAATAAAAGGAATTTGTGGAAAAATAATTTACAATAATGACAATCAAATATTTTATAGATATTATTCATGAAACATCATAATATAATATTACAATATGCTGAACTACAGGTATTTTTTAAGCCATTGTTAACAAGTGTAGGTTACTTTTTCTAGCTCCTATGGTTCTTATTATAATACATATATAAGAATAGACTAATATACTTTTGCTCAAATACACTTGTGATTTGTCTTTAGATACACTGGCCCAGTACAGACCAACAAGTTGAAGACTGCTACAGAAAAGGGAGGGAACAGGTAAATCTATGCATCAAAACTATGCTGCTACTATGGAGTTTGTTTTTTAATTATTGTATTTTAAAGCACTTGTATATGCGTAACATACTTAAAGCACAGTTTTGACAAGATATCATTAAAGTTGAACTTTAGGCACCAAAAATGTTACTTAAATATATTCCTTATCAGTCACATGGGTTCCAAATCTGCTTTTTATGTGCACTACTTGCTTTTAAGACCCCTTTCACACTGGAGGCATTTTTCAGATGCTTTAGCGCTAAAAATAGCGCCTGTAAAGCGCCTGAAAAAAGCCTCAGCTGCAATCCCAGTGTGAAATCCCAAGTGCTTTCACACTGGGGCGCTGCACAGGCAGGGCGTCACAAAAAGTCCCACAAGCAGCTTCTTTGCAGTGCTGTAAGAGCGGTGAATACACCTCTCCTAAAGCGCCCCTGCCCATTGAAATCAATGGGCAGCGCCACCGAACCATCAGAAAAGCGCAGCTGCAGCGGCATTTTGCGGGGGGTTTTAACCCTTTTTTGGCCACTAGGGGGGTTAAAACTACCCTGCTAGTGGCCGAATAGCATTCTAAAATGACGGTAAAGCACCACTAAAAATAGAGGTGCTCTACCGCCTACGCCCGGGCACTTTCAGTGTGAAAGGGCTCTTAAACTCAGACAACACCTTATAAAAGTAACATATGTGCTACCTGTGCAGAGGGTAGATCTGTGAGAGGGACCCAGTAGGTTCACCCACTATAGGCTGTCTGCAGAAAACTAGAGCGGGCATTCAAGACCAGCCATCCTTCACAAGGAGAGAGAGAAACAGAAACTCCTGCAGAGAGGCAAAGTACAGGAGTTGTTGCAAGTTGTATTACTGCATAACTATGAAAAATAGAGACAATGGATACCAAAATTAATTTTAGAATATACTATATATGTGTCTTGTATTTAGACAACATTTGTTTAGCACAGACTTCTGCTGTAAAATCAAAGGTCCAGGCAAAACTGCTGCCTAACATACCTGAACTGATTACTATTCACCAAACTAAAGACAGATGGTGTAGAAAGGACCTAGTACATTTAAAATAATCTCTCTGCATAACATATACATTAAATGAATGTAATAGTTTTAGCAGTATACAGTTATATATGTCATTTATGTTATAGATATATAGAGTATATATATTGTATTATGTAAGTCACATACTGTTATATAGGAAATATATATCATAGGAATCGAGTGAGAGAGAGTATGAATGAATGTGTGAATGCAACATAAATGCCTACAATTTAAATATACATACAACTGTTCATTCTCGTTTATTTACAGAGTGAATGTGCAAATCTTATTCGCATTCTTCAGCACTATAATCGAACCCATCTTTTAGCTTGTGGCACTGGAGCATTTGATCCAGTTTGCATTTTCATAAGAGTTGGACTGCGGTCACAGGTATGTTCTTGTCATGCCTCAGGCATTTGCTTTTTAATCTTTGAATACCGATAAAATGGTTGTGTTTTTCTGCTGATGTCTTTATTATAGATTTGTGAGCTTGTAAAATGTGTCAGTTGAAATATTTTTCTTTACTCTTGATATCTACTCAAAGCTCAAAATTAATTTGTTTTACACCTGCCTTCAGTTACTGCAGTGAAAAACATCATATTTACTGCAGTGCTCTAGTGTAACCAGTGTTGTAAAATCTCTTGGGCCCTCTATATACAGTACAGTATGTTCTATATTGATACTGTTTTTAAACAAATGGACCTATAATTCAAAGTGAGGTATAATTTAATCAAATAGGTCCTCTTAGGAAGGGAGAGAAGAAGTGAAACACTGCAGGAACCTACCTACTTACCAGCTGTAAAATGTAAGTTTAAGGCTGCACCAGATCCAGGTCATGTAGCCACATATGCACAAATGTTATCAGAAAGTTCAAAGTAAATGCATATTCCACTGGTTTCAGCACTCAAAATGCACTGTAGCTGTAGGTCACATGAGCTCAAATATTGCATTGAGTTCCTGTGACTAGGAACTAGGAGACCTGCTTTCCAGCAACAATGATATTACATTCAACGAAACATTGACACTTAAAGTTTGAATACATCATATAATAATTTATAGTAAATGTTTGGATCCATTTCAAGCTTAGTGACTGCGATGACTGAACACGGTCATGTTCCACTCTTGTGGTTTAACATTCATCTAACTGCAACATGTTGCTAATTGTTAGGCTTATTATCTATAATAGGAGGTAAGGTCAGGGAACAAGTACTAGGTCATGGCATGATATTACACATTCTGAGGTTCAGCATAGAAAGGCAGATTTTCCCTTAAAAATAGCAGGTGGTGATTTTCACCCAAGACTGTCTACTCTTTCTTGTATAATCACTCTATAGACTGAAGTGATGCACCTGCAGTTAATAAATGATTCCATCTTCTCACAAACCAGAATGTAATAAAAAATGAACTTTGGTTCACATAGAGATTTCTGAACAAACTATAAAATCATCTTGAGCAATATTAAGTACTCTCAATACCCTCAATGTTAATATTCACCAACCATTTTGCTGGTTTGGGACCTAAATCAGGAGCAGCATGATTATGGCCATCTTTTGGCTATAAAAAGTCACTCTAATGCCGTGTACACACGAGCGGACTTTCGACAGACTTAACTCCGAAGGACTTTTTGACGGACATTCGACGGAACGGACTTGCCTACACACGATCACACCAAAGTCCGACTGATTCAAACGTGATGATGTACGACCAGACTAGAATAAGGAAGTTCATAGCCAGTAGCCAATAGCTGCCCTTGCATCCCTTTTTGCCCATCGGACTAGCATACAGACGGACAGATTTTTCGACCGGACTCAAGTCCGTCAGAAAGATTTGGAACATGTTCTATTTCTAAAGTCCATCTGATTTTTCAACAGCAAAGGTCCAATGAAGCCCACACACGATCAAATTGTCTGGTGGATTCGTTCCGTTGGATCTTTGCTGTCGAAAAGTCCGCTCATGTGTACACAGCATTAGACATGTAATACAGATTTATTGTGTGTGAGATAGAAAAAATAATTGGAAATAGGTTTCTGCTGTTTAACTCCAAGAAATTACCACGCAGGAGGATTAGGGGTGTTATATTTCAATAATAAAAAGGTTCAAGGGGGAAATTAATAAGGTCAGAGGTAAGGTATGAAACTGCAACTAGCCTTTATACCACCTTACCCCTAGGTCTGTACTTAAAATTAGAACTATTACCACTATACATTGTGTTAATACACATGCCTTGATGCAAGGCATTATAATTAATTATGGCACACTGTGTAAAGGAAGACAATCCATTTTAGAAAATGTACCAGCACAACTTAATGAAAAATTCACCCTAAATGCAAAACCCTTTTTTCAAATGTAGTGCACCACAGGAGCATGACCCACTACTGCAATCGATTGTTGGGAGGATATCTAAAATTAATGGTACTACAGTGAACCAAAATCACAATGCATAATTACTATTGGGACTTACGCATGGTGAGGATATCAAAGTACTAAACTAGCTTATTACTTTTTTTAATAATCAGTGGATGTATTCTTTATGATAAAAAACTAAAACAGTTTACAAAATTGTAAACTGGAACTGCATATACCAGCTATTATATCCACAGATGCAGTTGCAAGTAACCAAAGCATTGTTCCTGGAACATGGAGAAAAAACAAAACTAAACATTGCATTTGGCGTGGATATCCTCAAAGATGTTTTCTCTACAAGCCTTGTGAATTATTGTACAGTAGCTTGGAGCAATCCTGTGTCAAGTACATTGTTTTTGACAAGTCATAAATCAATTTTCTAGTAAAGGTGAAGAATGTGTGGGGCCACATGTAAATCATCATGCTATTCTTGACTGTCAGTTCTATATGACATCTGCAATGAGATTTAAAGCAGAGCAAACTACATTGTCTTTTTTTTTACAGCTTATAGGTGTACAGTAACATTTAATACATTCATCTGGATACTGTAGCTCCCCCCAAAATATATAGGCCCAATACATCTGGTATGTGGGCTGGTACATGCCCTGCCATACTTAAATAAACCCTTATGTCTTGTAGCACCAGGCAGATGTCTTGAGAAAGTGAAGCTAAAATTATATTTCCTTTTTAATGTATGAACTCAAAACTGACAGTAACTGAGCAGTTCTTTATTAATTATGATGCCCCAAAAGAGGTGTGGGAGTTAATGTAATGCAAATTAAATTAATATAATACAAAGGTTCAAATTAGATAAAATTAATTTTCTTTCTACGTCTGTCCTGTGCTGAGCGTCATCTTCTTTCAAGGACCATGTCTAGAATAAAATTTGGGAGAACCTTATTTTATTACCGTAGAATTTCTAGATACACACTGCTTCCCAATAACTCTTTCTAACAAATAATTGTAGTAACAGAACAATGGGAGATTTCATTAACATGGGATATTTCAATGGTCAGGTTCAAGCTGTTAAAATAATTGGCTCAATAATTCATTCAAAACCTTTGCAGTAACCTAAATTGATTGGCTCATTTAATTTGAATTTTAATAGTCACTATTTGGTGGCAATCTCTAGTAACTGCACATATTATTTATGTAGCTCCTCATACCACAAATGCATTGATTTTTAGCTGTAGGGATTCAAGCTTGCATGCTAAGAGCACCAAAGTGGTGTTTCTTAGAAAGGGGACATACTTCGTTTTTGTTTTAATGTTAACCACAAATAGCACAGTATACAAACCATGTGCTAACTGATTGTAAAAAGTGCAACTTATTTGCAGTTTTATAAAACATTTCCACATGCAATATAGTTTTGATAACACAAATGTAATGTAGCTCTTTGCATACATATACCTTATACATATACCATGTTTATTTTTATAAAACCACACAAACAAATTTGCTCATTTAAATTTTAAAATAGCAGTTTGTCTGCTATATAGTTTGAAAAAGTAACAGCAGGGCGTTTCTTGAAAATATTTCAAGAATTACATCATTAAAACATTTTCTTGCTGCTTTTGGACACACTAACAGCTGCACTGCCAGGAAAACAGGAATGCTTGATATTATTTTAATTGGAGCCAAAGCCCTTAGTCAGCTTTAGACATTATATGTGTTTGCTTACATACCTAATGTGTTTTCAGCATTAATTTAAAACAACGCTAAACAGTTTTTAGAGGACCCATTCAGTGTTGAAGCATGTCTGATATGATGTCAACCTGGTCAGCCTAACGTGCAAAGGCAATGAAGGCACCTGCAAAGCATTTTAGACTATAATATATAATGGACCTAATTAGATTAATAGTCCTAATAGAATGTAAAATGTCAGTTTAAATATTTCTCTAGAGCTAAAAGCCAGCCACAGTAGATGTTTTTTGTAAGAAAAAAATATGTTACTGCTATGACAATTGTGTGCTCCTAAAGGTGCTGCCATACATTTGGTCTTATGTGATAAAGTCAAGTATTGTAAAACATAGAACCTATAAAAGGCAGTCAGAAAAATAGATGTATGCTATTGGGCAACACAGCTTACTTTGCATACTACACAAGGGCCATTGTTTAGCTCTTCTACTTTTTTTTTTCATGAGGACCAGATTTTCACAGAAAGCGCTAGAAAAGACAAACATTTTTTTAAATACATTTTAGTCAAAATGTTTTAACAATTAGGACAACCCAAAATGATTGCTAATATTTCTGTGCTTGTGCACAATGCAAGAATACAAAAACTGGTGCGATAACAGAATAACACACAGATGGAATTCAGAAAGGATGTCATAGACACCCTTTAGAATTTCCATGTACATTCATCTATCAGTTATCTCCATGATCCATTCCATACTGGACACTCCTTCCTCAGTGTGCTCCTTCCCTCTCTGGCTGCTGTGTCCATCACACACTGGCACAAAGCTGAGGAGTTTTTCAGTAAGGGTGGATGAAGCCTGATGGGGCACTGATAGGCTAGTTCCCCATCAGGTGTTGATTGACATGCCATTTGGGGCAGGGCCGAGCCGTGACTTTGTGTGTGAATAGATACACAGAGCAGCGGCTCAGCTCGGGTACCCCCATAGCAAGCTGCTTGCTGTGGGGGCACCTGGCAGGAGGGGAGGGGCCAGGAGTCCTGATGTGAGACCTGAGAAGAGGAGGTTCTGGGCTGCATTGTGCAAAACCATTGCACAGAGCAGATAAGTATAACATGTTTGTTATTTTTTTAAAGTAAAAAATATAACGTTAATATCACTTAACAGAATTTCCTTGACAATGTCAATATAGTGTAGAATGCCTAATTTTCCTCACATACTTTATTTAGTTTATTTTGTATCATTTATTATGTACAACACAATTTAGAACAGAGCAAATAAGCAAAATATGGTTTAGCAAAATCAGAACTATATTTAGAGATGTGGCTTTTCTAACAGACAAGAAACTGCCATGTAAGACTGTTACAATTCCAAAAACTGTTAAAAACTGCTCAAATTTTATATATATATATTTATATATATATATGTATAAACAAATTTATTATTTAGTTTAGGCCAATATGTATTCTTTGACATACTTTTGGAAAACAAAATCGCAATAAGCGTATATTGATTGGTTTGCACAAAAGTTATAGCATCTACAAAATAGGGAATAGATTTAGGGACTTTTAATTTTTTTTGATCTGTGATTTTTAGCAGGACGCAGCAGACAAATCTGATCCCAAATTACACTTTTTGGGGGCCAGTGACTTTATTACAGTGATCAGTGCTAACAAAATGCACTGATCAATGTATAAATGACACTAGCAGGGAAGGGGTTGACAATAGGGGGCGATCAAGGGGTTTGCTCCTGCGGTGCGTGGCAGCGCACATGTGCCTACCCTACCACATGCATGGACCAACCTACAGGTACATTGGTTTACGAAGCCGAGATGCCTTGCCGCAGTATACATGAGGAAGGTGGTCAGCAAGTGGTTAAAAGGAATGAATAAGTACTTTATTTATTATGATCACGGCTGCAAAAAATATATTTTTAAATGTTTTTAAATATAAAATACTTTTTTTTAATAATATGATTTTTCAAACAGCAAGTAGAATTGTTGAATTATTTTCAGACTAACTATATCTAATTTCCTGCAAAAAGTTTGTTTAAAATAAGCTGAAATAATGGCTGTAGCACTGATTGAACTAAAGTTTTACAAGAGAATTTGGTATTAGGGACTTTGAGGAAATAATGGCCTGGTAAGGTCACCCATTTCCATCCCTAGGGACTTTAAATGAAACCAAGACCTGGTAAGGTCAAGCGTTTCCATCCCAAATCTATAGCACAAACAAGGGGATTATTGGAGGGGAGGTTGGGACTTTATATGAAGCATGTACCAGCAAGCAGGTAATAAGATGAACATAGAGGAATTTATTGACATAATACCAGAGCACATACGTTACAATCGCAAAATGCATACAAGATAAAACGGGTAGGTACATAATGTCATATAATAAACATTCATGATAATATTGTTCATACAATTAATAGAAAGATGAACAGGGTAAAAAGTTAAATAATGGTAACTCAAGATACCACCTGGAATAAATTCCCTAGTACATCAAGATTTCAAGGTAGGGTGAAGTAGGGTAAAAACCAGTAATATCTGCTGGACCTAAGGCCTCACTAGACCTATGGAGGGGGGGGTTGGAAAAGATATAGTTGATGAGGACTGGATAGACAGTTTAAACACGGCATATGTTGGCTCAACGCGTTTCGTGGCTTCCATGCCACTCGTCAGGAGCGAGCCCGTGTGGTATCTGGAAATATATTGGGATAATTACATAATGCAATAGGACAAGAGACATTGGTAATGAGGGAGCGTGGTAAACGAGCCCCCAAAGTTACTGTATGGGAATACTCACTGAGAGACTGTATAGTGACGGTGCAGCGGCGGGGCCCCATGAGCCATCCAGGTGACCCCCAACGGGAGCCGAGGTGGGGAGCCCCGCGGAGACGGCAACGAACACCGACCAGGGCAGGCACAGGAACCGAGGAAGGTCTAGAGAAAGGTGGATAAGAGTGAAGGTATGTAGGCATGTAAGGAGAAATGTAAGCAAGAGAGGGAAGGGAGCCCCCAGATATGGGGTGGAGTGATGGAGAGTGTGGGGGATGGGGAAGAGAAAAAACCGTGATGGAGTGAAGTGAGGTGGAGAAACCAAATCAGGCCCCGCCGCTGCACCGTCACTATACAGTCTCTCAGTGAGTATTCCCATACAGTAACTTTGGGGGCTCGTTTACCACGCTCCCTCATTACCAATGTCTCTTGTCCTATTGCATTATGTAATTATCCCAATATATTTCCAGATACCACACGGGCTCGCTCCTGACGAGTGGCATGGAAGCCACGAAACGCGTTGAGCCAACATATGCCGTGTTTAAACTGTCTATCCAGTCCTCATCAACTATATCTTTTCCAACCCCCCCCCCATAGGTCTAGTGAGGCCTTAGGTCCAGCAGATATTACTGGTTTTTACCCTACTTCACCCTACCTTGAAATCTTGATGTACTAGGGAATTTATTCCAGGTGGTATCTTGAGTTACCATTATTTAACTTTTTACCCTGTTCATCTTTCTATTAATTGTATGAACAATATTATCATGAATGTTTATTATATGACATTATGTACCTACCCGTTTTATCTTGTATGCATTTTGCGATTGTAACGTATGTGCTCTGGTATTATGTCAATAAATTCCTGTATGTTCATCTTATTACCTGCTTGCTGGTACATGCTTCATATAAAGTCCCAACCTCCCCTCCAATAATCCCCTTGTTTGTGAACTAAAGTTTTCCAGCAAGTGCATTCGTGATCAATCAATCAGTAGATATACTGTTCTCTAACAGGACCGACCATAGATAGATTGAAATTCAGCTTATCCCTATTGAACCAGCTGAGTTTCAATCCATCTACTGTGTTCTTTTTTAACCACTTTAATACTGGGCACTTATATCCCCTTCCTGCCCAGACCAATTTTCAGCTTTCAGCACTCTCAAACTTTGAATGACAATTACTCAGTCATGCAACACTGTACCCAAACAAATTTTTTATAATTTTTTTCAAACAAATAGAGCTTTCTTTTGGTAGTATTTAATCACCACTGGGTTTTTTATTTTTTGCAATATAAGTAAAAAAAGAGCAAAAACAAAAAAATAAAAACACGTTTTTTTAGTTTCCATTATAACATTTTGCAAATAAGTAATTTTTGCTCATAAATTTGGGACAAAATTTTTACTGCTACAAGTAACTAGTGTATAACACTGTAAACTCCTGCACTAAAAAAGTGATTCTAATGTAGCGCCCTGCTCCTGTTGACCAGGTGCTTGCATGTAAATTTAGTGGGTATCTGTTCTGTACACAGTTCAGATTTAGTCTGTGGCTAAATTAGCTTCTGTTCCAGCATTGGCGGCTGTGTTACATGTAGTTCCACACTGTTGTCTGTAGGTGTCGTTGTCACCACAGACCAGTGTTGGAAGAGCAACAGGCTGAAGTGTATTGAGTGCTCTTCTTTCTTGGAAACAGCCTAGTGGGGATGGTCCACCACTGTGCACTCTGGGAGAGGGTACTTAAGGGGCAGACGCCATTTTCATTGCGCTTTTACCTCCTGGCCCTCCTGGCCTAAGGTATGTGGTGACTTTTTTCCGGCCTCTGGGCCACATTGGCCTGAGGCTATATGACTACAAGTAGGCCCAGAAGCCTGTCTGGGGCCTACCACCACAGAGATGGTCCTTAGGCTGTCTTGCCGGTTAGGAAGAAGCCGAACCAAGCTGAGGAAATCCAGGGGAGGACCCTTGCTGGAGAGAGCCAGGATAAAGGCTGGTCTCTCGGGAGGGCCTGGTAACTTACTTGGAGGACGCACCTATATCTAATTAACTTACAGCACAGTATTGCCGGGTCGGCTTAAAGGTTCTGGTACTGTGTTTGCTGTTCATCTAATACTAAATCCTGTGGCAGAGGATCGTTCAACTACTTCTAAATCCTGTGGCAGAGGATTGTGCAACCATTTTGTTCTTCTAAAGTCTGTGGCAGAGGCTTTTTGTCCGTGCGCCATTCCGGCTGCTGGGTCAGTGAGAGAGACCTATCCGGGTGGGCAACATCTGGTGACTGAAGGTGTGTTTGTCTTCAGGATCTCAAATTCCTCAGGTATCTGAACCCTCCTGCAACTCCCTTTCTACCTCTTTACTGCTACTTCCTAAAAAGTTTTGCAATAAAGCATTGGAATCATAACAAAGTGACTGGTTCATACATTGGTGGGCGCCAGGGCTTTTTTACTCAAACAATAGGTGCTGGAACTCAACCACGACCCCCCAAAACCCCTCCCCCTAAACACACCCTCCAAATCACATCAAATAGTGGGTATGGTCAGTCAAATTTCACAAACAGTAGGAGGGTCTTAAAGGGGCATTAAATACCAGGATTGAATTACATACAGAGTGCAGAGCTGTCATTTGTAAACACAGAAACCAGACTTATGTGTTTACAAGTGATTGTGGTGAGCAGGCACCAAAGGGTCTGAGCCAGAGGTGGTGGAACTGAGTTCCACCAAGTTCCCCCTGAAAATAAGCCCTTGTGGGGGCAAGGCCTAATATAGACTCTAAGTCCCGTGTCTGGTGGAAATACAGGTAAGGGGGTGACGGCAAAGACCCAAATAAATCAGCCGCTCCTTCGGGGGTTAGCGATACACTAAAAAGAATAATTAGTGATAAAAATAAAATTAAATACAAATATAAGTGATTACTAATGTTCAAGGTTGCTGCTCTCAAAATGCATGTGCCTTTAAAAAATGTAAATAAGATAAGAGCGCTACCATATACTATACTAATACCTCACCAAATAAATCATAAAAACTCATATCAAATGTAAAATAACAATATATAAAGTCCATAAATTCCAGTGAACAAATAAATTAATATATACATTTCATATGAATCCAAAGAGGTTTTTCCAGTGCAACTTCAACTTAATCAGATATGCAGTATAAAGTGCCAAGTGCCAATACAAACAGTGCAAAATTTGTGCTTCCCTCTGTGTGCCCTCTCACTCACTAGAGATCCAGGACTCACATAACAGAAGTTGAATGCACTTTGAGAGGGTGGCAGGGCTTAGTAGTCCCACTGGCTGTAATACCGCGGCGTTGTCCTCACTGAGCCATCAGAAATCCCGGAATCCCATTGAGAAGTGTGCAAACGTTATGAGGACTGCCGGGCTCTGTGGTTCCACAGGCTGTGACTCCAGCTACAAAAGGTGTTGTCCTCAACGAACCTCCAGGGACGGGTATAAATGGCAAAGAAAGCTATATAGTGTAATTCTGTATATTGTAATATTTTATTTATTTTTTTATTTATTTCAGGTACTTATATAGCACTGTCAATTTACGCAGCGCTTTACATATAGATTGTACATTCACATCAGTCCCTACCCTCAAGGAGCTTACAATCTAAGGTCCCTAACTCACATTCATACATACTAGGGACAATTTAGACAGGATCCAATTAACCTACCAGCATGTCTTTGGAGTGTGGGAGGAAACCGGAGTACCGTAGTGTCATGGTTCGAACCAGTGACGCTTCTTACTGCTAGGCGAAAGTGTTACCCGCTACACCACTGTGCTGCCCACAAATTGGGGGTTATTTAGCCCAAGTGTAGCACCCGCTAGCAAAAACAGTCCACGCAAACGGTTCCTTTTCGGGGCTTGTTGGCCAATTTTTATTAAAGAAAATCAAAGTTCAGAAATGAAAACATGTGGTTTCCCTCACAGTGGGTTTTCACTGCCAGCAACAAATAAAAGGATATTAAGCCTCCTGGCTTACACATTCAGCATTGCAAACGAAGATCCTGAGCCACCTGGCTCTCTTCAGCAGCAGACGCACCACTGCTCAGGCTCCCACACGGAGCTCTCCTGACTACTGTTAGCGACCTCAGACTTGGGTCTCTGGCTTTTACAGTGCAGACCTGCACTTTCTGGCTTCTCCAGTGCACACCTGCACTCTCTGACTTCTCCAGTGAGTCTCAAATCCCGGACCTAGGACTGGGGATTTCATCCCACCTGGATCTCTAAGAAATCTCCAGGTTCCAGGTCCCAAAGCGGACTTTACTAAATAAGGAGGAAACTGAAAAGCCAGTTTCCTCTCAAACAAGCAAATACCCTGGAGCCCCTCAACCTGCCTAATTGAGAATCCTGGACCCATAAACTGGTGGGGTACCACACTACCACATATCCCCCCCTTGTTTCGACCCAAAGGGTGGAACACACAAGTACAACCTCCTCACTTTGGCATGACCATGCAAGCTACCAACCACATGGGCCAAATCTGGTCCCATCAGGTAACTTTCTCCATGTGCCCCTGCTACATCTACTCGGGCTCTACAAAGACACTCCCATGCCTTTTTATGAGTGTGCTTCCAAAAGCGCTGCCTTTCCATTTCCTTTGGGCCTACACTAGCCACCTTGCCAGTAGGGAGTTCACTAATCTTGGTAACTTTTTGAACATGAGGCAGACATCTGAGCTTTTAAGGGTCGGATATAGTTAAAGTTATAAAGTTATAAAATTTCTACTAGACCACCCCTTTTCTCTTTACTTAATTTAGAATAAACCAAATTTTTAAACACTGGTTTAGTGATAAGTGGGGGCTCTCTCAACGGGGTGACACTGGTCCCTCTCTGCGCTCTATGTACGGGCTCACTATTACTGTCCAAACTTAGCGTCACTTGTTTCCTCTTGTACACTGCATGCTTCATTTTGTTAGTTTCATCACTAACATCCTCATATGACTGCAGCCTCATCCTAGTCTCCTTCTGAAGGACATCCTGACTGTCTTGACACTCTGAGGTTTTTAAGTTATGTGACACCTTGCTGCGCTTTGGGCCATTTCCCTCCAACCATTGTTTACCACGATCCTTCTCAGATCTTAGAAATTCCTTAAACTTCAGGAAATCTTCCCCAGAATTACCCTCCCGAACCTGTAGGGGGCCTAAATTCTGCTGTACCCTTTACCTTTTCTAAATCAGTCACACCATTCATCTCCACACATTTTGTAGGATTAGCAGCAACCGCATCACCTTGACTATCAAGTCTGCCATTATTTTTTATTGTCACCCATGGTAACCAAACCATAAAAAAATTGCCAATGCGCTGCATTTTTTATCATGGTCAGAAATATCAATGCATTTGTCATATTTAATTTCCCCCATGTTCGGCAGGGCATTGTCTAGAGAGGAACTGCACCCAGCGGAGTGGTCGTCTAGGGCAGCTTCACAATACACCAACTTCACTGGCATGAGATCCTCTGCCATCAACTGTCCTGGCCCCTGACTACCATAGCATAAAACAACATTTGGACCTGTGACTACAATCACTTCATTTATTGCTGTGCCATCTGGCACTTCCACCAACACTAGCTCATTTGGCACGCCATCAACCATTACCACCTCATTAGGCCCTTTGTAGATCACAGATATGACCTCTTCTGTGCGTTCACCCTTACTTGGCATTTCCATCTCGTGAGCAACATCTGCAGTAGCAAGTGCTCCCTTGCATATAAGTTGCTCTGCAGGTCCTTCATCTGGCACCGCAGAAGTCATGTCTGCTCCACTCTTACCAACAGAGGCCTTTTCCAACAAAGCCAACAGGTTCTTTGCCCACCTGTCCCAGTCTGTTATCTCTGAGCTCCCAGAGGGACATGGTGGCTCAGCAACAGACACATTGCACATGTCACTTTTGTTCAAACCAGACTGCTGTAACACATTTTTAACCAGGGCAGGCTGCAATACCACACTCTCACCACCTTGCTCTGGTGATGCTTCATTAAATGCATAAATGCTTTCATACCTGTCACTGCCAGACTGCAATAATCCATTTCCACCATGAGTGTTTTCAAACATTTCAGTTTTAGCATTTAACATCCTGTTATAGCCAGGTTCAGGTACCCTCTTATCCCTCAGAGTGGCACCATAGTTGTCCCAGGCAACCTCCTGCTCCAAAACGCAGAGCTCCCTGGGGGTTTCTAGGTTACTAGGTTGCTAGGGGAGAAAGCACATCTTTAACCACATTCACAGCAATGTTTTTATCTCTAGTGAGCTGCACTATCCCATTAGCAACTGGACCATTCACTTTAGACAACACAATATTAGCAGTTTTAGCCATCACATTGTCACATTCAAGTTTACCACTTGCCTCCCCACTGGACAGGGCACTGTAGTAAGGCAAGTCCTTTTCCACACAGACAGTGGATCTCCCATTTGGGATCACCTCCACTCCAGTGTGCACAGCCACATAGTCAGGCTCCTTCATGCATTTACCAGAAACAGTCTTACCCATCACTGTAACAGGGGTTGCCATGTTCACTTGAGTACGTGGTCTATCCTTTGTTGCACTTTCACTGGCAAACTCTCCCTGGTGGCCATGGGATGAAATTTCTATCTCCCTAGCACCCCCTGCAAGCACAACAGGTACTTCCTCACTGTTGCCAGGGGTGACTGTAAACATTTTTAAACATGAACCTGGGCTTGCAGAAAAAGACTTTTGACCAGTAGCACTATCACCAGCTATGTTCCACAACCTGGGAAAAGAAAAGATTCCATGCCCCAGTTGACCACATTCCAGGCATGGTACATTTCTGCACATATCTTTAGTGGGACGCTGCTCCACATTTCCAATGTAGCTCCTCCTTCCGGTTAACACTCGATATCTCGTTGCTAAGAGAGATGGCACTCTTCCAGCTGTACTTTGCTGACTCTCCCAAACACAACGACTTTGCGCTCCATGAAGCATTGTTGCTTTCAACTTGCCATGATCCTCTGTTGGCAATACGTTTCTCACGTGGTCCGCAGACACGACATCACCGCCGTTGATATGGGAAACCACATACCTCTCGAACTCCAGGTCAGCCTGTTGGTCACTCCTGGACCTCAAATCAGGCTTCCCAAACATTGTTGCAGACTTTTGTCTGGCCATGTCACCTTGTATTGGAGACTGAGACAATGGGCACTTGGAGACAACATGACCCCACTCTCTGCACTGCAAACAGCGCTCTTGCATCATAGCCTTAACAGGGCTTCCCCAATTGCATCCTATTTCAAACTTAGGCCTCTGCACATTGATAGCTGGCCTGCTTGCACCAGTGTTGCTAGGGGCAACAGCATGTACTTCCCCTTTAACTGGAGTTGGTGAAAAAAAACAGCCTGCAATACTCGCCAGCAGGCTCAAACCCTTGCTTAATCTTCGCAGTCACTCCACAACACTTTTGTGCAGTCCAGCAACAAAATGGAGCACTGTCACTTTAAAGCACATTGCTTTTCTCTTCATGCAAGCTTTCCTCACCTGCACACACAGATTGTGCTTTCTCATGCACACAAACACAGTTCATAAAACAGATGACCTTACTTTTTTTTTCCAGGGATCTCTAGGTCTGCCCGCATCTGAGCACCACTTGTAATATTGGGGGTTATTTAGCCCAAGTGTAGCACCCACTAGCGAGAACAGTCCACACAAATGGTTCCTTTTCAGGGCTTGTTGGCCCACTTTCATTAAAGAAAATCAAAGTTCAGAAATAAAAACAATATGGTTTCCCTCACAGGGGCTTTTCACCACCAGCAACAAATAAAAGGATATTCAGCCTCCTGGCTTACACATGCAGCATTGCAAACAAAGATACTGAGCCACCTGGCTCTCTTCAGCAGCAGACGCACCACTGCTCAGGCTCCCACACTGAGCTCTCCTGACTACTGTCAGCGACCTCAGACTTGGGTCTCTGGCTTTTACAGTGCAGACCTGCACTTTCTGGCTTCTCCAGTGCACACCTGCACTCTCTGACTTCTCCCTTGCACGCCTAAACTCCTGGGGAGGGTAGAGCCCAGAACCATGGTCCTCACTCTACTATCAGGCCAACACACACCTGAACAATCAATGTGTCAGTGAGTCTCAAATCCCGGACCTAGGACTGGGGATTTCATCCCACCCGAATCTCGAAGATAGCCCCGGGCTCCAGGTTCCAAAGCGGACTTTACTAAATAATGTGGAAACTGAAAAGCCAGTTTCCTCTCATACAAGCAAATACCCTGGAGCCCCTAAACCTGCCTGATTGAGAATCTTGGACCCATACACTGGAGGGGTACCACACTACTACAATATGTATTGTATAAATTCAAAAATTCCAGGTAATCCACTCATATTAAAAACATTAAAAACGATGTAAAACTGGAACCAGAAGTGGCCGGCTGGAAATTACGTCACCCCCTGTGGTCACCTGACTGGTTTTGTCCCACCCATGGTTCGTTTTCAAAGGATCTTTACATATCTTTGGTAAAAGTAACCCAAATTAGTGTATATTGTTTGGTCTATTTATAGAGTCTACAAACTATGGTAAAAACCATTAGAAATAGATCACACCTGATCACATCTGGTGTACTGATGGCCTGTCTCATTTCTTGAGGCCCTGAAATGTCAGGACAGTACAAATACCCCCCAAATGACCCCTTTTTTGGAAAGTAGACAGTCTGAGGTATTTAGTAAGAGGCATGGTGAGTTTTTTGAAGTTGTAATTTTTTCCCACAATTCTTGGGAAAATGAAGAAATTCTTATTTTTTTTACACAAAATTGTCATAATAACAAGTTATTTCTTACACACAGCATATGCATACTTCCAATTACAATCCAAAATACATTTTGCTACTCCTCCTAAGTATGGCAAGACCTCATATGTGAGACTTTTTCACAGCCTGGCCACATACAGAGGCCCAACATGCAGGGAGCACCATCAGGCGTTCTAGGAGCATAAATTACACATCTTATTTCATTCCTACCTATCACACTTTTTAAGGCCCTGGAACACCAGGACAGTGGAATTACCCACAAAATGACCCCATTTTGGAAAGCAAACACCCAGAGGTATATTCTTTGAGACATGATGAGTCTTTTGAACATGTCATTTTTTTCCAAAAGTTTTTGGAAAATGTGGAAAGAGAATGAAAATGTATTTTTTTTACACAAAGTTGTCAATTTATAAGATTTATCTAACAATTAGCGTGTACATAACAATTACACCCCAAAATATGTTTTGCTACTCGTCCTGAGTATGGTCATACCACATGTATGAGACTTTTACACAGTCAGGCCACATAGAGAGGCCCAACATGAAAAGAGCACCATCAGGCGTTCTAGGAGCATAAATTACACATTTAGTTTCCTGACAACCTATCACACTTTTGAAGGTCCTGGAGCACCAGGACAGTGGAAACACCCGCAAAATGACCCCATTTTGAAAAGCAAACACCCCAACGTATATTCTATGAGGCATGGGCTGGTGACAGGTACTCGGGTACTCTGATGAGCTGATGACAGGTACTCGGGTACTCTGATGGGATGGTGACAGGTACTCGGGTACTCTGATGGGCTGGTGACAAGTACTCTGATAGGCTGTTGGCAGGTACTCTGATGGGCTGGTGACAGATACTCTGATGCTGGTGACAGGTACTCAGGGGCTGGTGACAGGTACTCTGATGCTGGTGACAGGTACTCTGATGGGCTGCGACAGGTACTCTAATGCTGGTGACAAGTACTCTGATGCAGGTGACAGGTAATCTGATGCTGGTGATAGGTACTCTGGGGTTGGTGACAGGTACTCTGATGCTGGTGACAGGTATTCTGATGCAGGTGACAGGTACTCTAAAGCTTGTGACAGGTACTCTGGGGTTGGTGATAGGTACTTTGATGCTGGTGACAGGTACTCTGATGCAGGTGACAGGTACTCTAAAGCTGGTGACAGGTGCTCTGGGGTTGGTGACAGCTAGTCTGCTGCTGGTGACAGGTACTCTGATGGGCTGTGACAGGTACTCTGGGGCTGGTGACAGGTACTCTAGAACTGGTGACAGGTATTCTGATGGGCTGTGACAGGTAGTCTGGGACTGGTGACAGGTCACCTAATGGGCTGGTGACAGGTCCTCTTTATTTGTGGGGAAATCAGGACACATTGCTTTATTGCTGAAATATTTTTTCTTCTAGGTCTTCTCTTTACACAATGAGGAGGAGAGCCCTGAAAAGGCAATACAGCCATTTATTGACATTTGTGACCGTCTGTGATTGGACACAGCCAGTCATGTGGTAAAGAGCCAATTTCATTGGCTCTTTACCCTGATCGGGGATGGGCTGTGTCCGAGGGACATGCCTAATCCCCGATTGCCGCACTGTGCGCCTCCAGGGTGCGCACAAGCAGCGATTAGGAGCACAACACATGTGACCGGCTGTGATTGAACACAGCCGGTCACGTGGTAAAGAGCCAATTTCATTGTCTCTTCACCCTGATCGGGGATGGGCTCTGTCCAAGGGACACGCCTCATCCCCGATCACCACGCTTGTCTATGGCCCAGTATGGAAGTGGTTAAATAAAACAGAGAAACCTGTGTCATAGGTGCACCCTATATTACTTGTTTATTTTTAAATCAAAGATTATAAATAAATAGTTAAAAAAAAATAAACTAGTACAACAATTTTTTATATGCTCCAATGGGTAAATGTTATTATAGCAGTAAAAGATAATTTCTCATGTGTTCAGGTAGGATATAGTTCAGAAATGAAATAATGAATCCATAGTAAGCAGGTATTTAGTTTGCTTCCAATATACTATTATCTATAATGTTTTAAAACCTTCTCAGAGTGTCACTGGGTTGGAGACTAAACTTGAGTGGCTGTTTCCAATTTTTTTTAATTTGCTTATTTCTTATTCATAAAATAAGCTGATGTCAAAATATCAGAATCCCCAAAGGTTACAACCTTATCTAATAGATATTATCATATAATTGTAATCCCTCTTCAACTGTAATTGTCAACATGTGGAGAGGAACACAAGCAACATGTGAAATAGTGACTCCACCTGACTCCAAACTGTTTCCAGCAGTCACAAGCTGTTCTTAGATGCTAACATCTTTGAAATGATAATTGTTATGCACCCTGTAGCTTCTGAAACTTTTGTCTATGCACTTAGTATGTCTTCTAGTTGTGTCCTGTTTTCTTGTTTTAGTAGATGCTAGTACCACCCATTCAGTTTTTTGATAGAGGACAACAAGTTGCTATGCTTACAACTGTAACCCTTTCAAAAATATTTCTCCCAAGTAGTGAACACATATGTGTGCAATGTACCGTAATAATATGTGGGCAATTTAAATGTATTTGTTTGGTTCTATTGCTTAGTCTTACAATTGTAGAGACTGCTAAACAGAAAGATCAAAGCTAGAAAAACATTACAGTCAATACTCAGAACTCTGTGAGGAAAATTGGTCATTTTTAAAATCTAATTTAGCAAAAATTACAGGAAAAAGCCTTATCTGGTAATCCCACTTCACAAAGCTTGTGGTTAACAGATCCTATCTTTGTATATTCCACAAAACCAACAATGCCAGACATTTTTACTACATAGATTTATGAAAATCAAGGATAATATTCTAATCAGCATCTGCTTCAATTGCTATTATTATAATCAGTATCATAAAGTATCTTTTACTGGTAATTTTACTGGATTTTACCTTAAGTTAACTTCATTAACTTTCTCCATCATTTAAAAGATCATATGATATAAAAAATAAGCCCTTTTATTAAAGATATAAACACTGGGTAAAGCATGTAAAAAATAAAAAATATGACAACATCCAAAATAGGTGAATAAAAACAAACTGTCTTCAAAGTATCACCAATGTGTTTAATATTGGCATCTACTGTATATATATATATATATATATATATATATATATATATATATATATATATATATATATATATATATATATATATATTTACTGTATATGCTACCTAGCCATGTTACAGTTTATCTGCTAGCAACAAGTACAATGACTCAATGAACTAGTAATGAAAAGCAAGAAAACCTTGCCACTGTCCATGATTACTAAAAAAGTGGTTTTGATAAAATAGATGGAAAATACACATGGATGTTCTGTATATTGAAAATCTCCTCAGCCAACATATACAGATGCTACAAAAGTTGGCAGTTCTTGATGTGACGTATGAATTATCCTCTAATGTGATTTAATGTACTGTAACTGACTGCAATGCCAGCAAATACAGTATGAGGTAGCCCAGAGTCAGTATTATCATTATGATTGTTACCCGTTTGGTCGGCATAGCGTGACTTCTGATTGGTTAGCTTCCTTATACTTTGCCCCCTTTAATGCATATCCTTGTGAGCCATAGATTGACTTGAATTTTCCCGGGATTTTGAATCCCAATGAGGTTTGAATCCCATTGTTTGTACACAAAAGCCTGGGCCCTGTCTAGTCTGGTCTTCTCCCAGATATGTGTGAAGATGCTATCTTCCGGCTTGCATAGATACAAGCTAAATTATATATATTCCTAATTGCAATATTTTACAGCTATTAATGGAGATTTCACATAAACTCATAAGGCAACAATCATCATCATTGTAATTTGGTAGAGTTGAAAATACGAATATGCATGTCAAAATTCACTATTGTAAACCCGAACTTTACAATTTGAAAATAGCACAAGATATCTGCAAGGTTCACAAGAATTGTATTGTAAAAATCTATATTATATATTAATGGCACACCAATTTGTTCATATGCTCTTTTTTGCAGCTTGGTATGCCATCTATTCAGTTGTCATATCATATAATAAACAAAACTTTATATTTTATTTATAATATTAAAGGAACATGTTTTCCATCATGAACCTCAAAGACCTGAGAGAGGACGTGGAAGATGTCCTTTTGACCGAAATTCTTCTGTTACATCAATATTAACAGGTAATTCTGATTTTTTTTTTTTACCTTTGTGAGTATATTTTGTACTCAGAGAAGTCAAACTTCCACAAATATGACTTGTTTTACTTTTTGACATTGCTATGTTTAATGCTGTTTATTTTTTGGAGTTTTGTGAAAAGCTATGCATGAGTTCCAGTGACACCTACAATCTACAAGTTTTCTGGCAAATTAGGGCCAACTTAGTGCTCATACTACTACACAGTGGTTCAACAATGCAAGAAGGTGCACTAGGGTGCTGTTGTGAAGTATACTATAAAGTAATGCTTGTTGCAGCCATACCGGCTGAACTCAGTGACTTGTATGCTCTAAACTATAGGACATTTTAATTGGTCGTTAGTGGGGACTTCAACTCTTGGCATTTACTGAATATTTCCCAGTTTGGAAGAATAAACACAATCAAAATTGATACCCTCCCTAAACTTTTATACCTCCTCCAAATTATTCTGATTTCCCCTTTCCTCTACTTTTTTCTAGATGATTACACAATTTGTTTGGCAGAAATGGTTTTCGTAGCTGAGATTGAATACCCTAGGAATACCCTAAACTTTTCACAGGATTTGGTCTTCCATACTTCCATCTCTATAATGTCTCTTTACCTTCATGGATGTCGGAGTGGTTCCTATGTAGTCGACCAGGATCTTTTTCCAGTAGATCTACGGGCTCTTCCCTGGGACTAACCCCATTTTTCTTGTTTATTCTAGGTGTCTCGCCACTCACGGTCGCGTCTTTGTGCGTTTGGTACAAAAACAGATTGTCTCAACTTATGTACTGAATAGTCCCCATTGACTTCATTACTGAACAACCCAGATTTTTCTAGCAGTTGCCAGTATCTTGTGAAAGGCTTGGTTTTGAAGTCTCCTTGACTTCAAGCAAGACACTTTGTTCATCTTAGTTCTGGACCTCCATTCGATTCTCATATCTTTTCAGCTGACAGCCTTGACTGGCTAACTTATGATCAATTATTAGCTTACTGTAGACAGCTTTTCCAGTCAGGCAAGATACATGACCTGCTCATGGATTTTGAACGTCTGTGCTCTCTTTCAGAACCACCCAGACATACATTATTGAAAATGTATAAATTGCTCAGGCACCCTCACTTTGATAATATTCTACCCTCTATGTCAGCTTGGAACCAGAACTTGGGTTTTGAGTAGACATGGGCCAAACACACCCTGTTCGGTTCCCAGCAGAATTCCCGAACAGGGGAAATGTTCTGACCCAAATGACGAAAAGCATTAAAGTCTATAGGAGCTAAACAGGAAAAATCAAAAGTGCCCATTTTGAAGGCTTATATGAAAGTAATTGACCCTGGGGGTTATGTAGCAATGCACATTTTTTTTTAAAACAATGTTTTTTTTCAGGAGCAGTGATTTTAATTATGCTTAAAGTGCAACAATAAAAATGAAAAATTCCTTTAAATATAGAGCCTGCGGGGTTCCCTTAGTCTGCATGTAAAGTGGTTCATCTGTAGCATATATAGAACATGCTGCAGCAAAAATGGAATTTCCACAAAAATAAAAAAAGAAGTTGAATCCCATTTAAAATGACGCACGGTTACAATTGATGGCACAGTTGAAAAAATAAAGAAAGAATGTTGTGGGGTTCTCCCCAGTCCATACCAGGCCTTTCAGTTCTGGTATTGATTTTAAGAGGAACCCCACACCAGTTTTTTTTAAAAACAGCATGTGGTCCCCCCCCCCAAAATCCATACCAGACCGTTATTCAGGCATGCAGCCTGGCAGGTCAGGAAAGGGGGGACAAGCGAGCTGCCCTCCCCTCCTGAACAATACCAGGCCACATGCCCTCAACATGGGGGGTGGATGCTTTGGGGCAGGGAGGCACGGGTCCGTGACATTAAAAAGGGGCGGGGCCATCAGGTGACATTGCTAGGTGACCCCACCCTTACCTATATAAGAGCTATCAAAGCGCAGAGGAGGCATTCGGGGGCTAGCCGTCCTAGAAGGTGGAGCATTGGTTTTATTTTTTGGGTCAGACGGACAGCGTGATTGTATTTAATGCACCCAATGTATTTAATGCACCCCCCCATGTTGAGGGCATGTGGCCTGGTATGGTTCAGGAGGGCAGGGCGCACAGTCATTTTTAAATTAAATTTTGGTGTGGGTTCTCCTTAAAATCTATACAAGAACCGAAGGGCCTGGTATGGACTTGGGGGGACCACCACGTTGTTTTTTCTTTTTTAATCCACGAACGGCCGAACAGGCAAATGTTTGGCCTAAACTCTTGCTTTGGGCAAACCGTTTTCCCAACACTAGTTTTGAGCTCATGTCCAAGGATTTGCACAAAGTCTTCTTATTCACTTATCTTCCACCTTGTGTTAAGCTCAAGAAAAAAATTGCAAACAACTCACAAGATGGTAGCAGGACCCTGTCTTCATTCATTGCATTTTTCCCTCTACCTTGGATACATGTTGGAGGTATGGAGAAGCCAGAGGCAGCTATCTGTATTTACATTATGTGAGAATGTACTAAAATTCATCCCCTTCCACAATCAATTTTCGACATTTATAACAGCATATACAGTGAACTTTGCTCGCCAACTCCATTGATCGCACTACTATCTATGTTACCTGGGTCAGTCGTCCATCAAAAAACCCAGATATTATGCCATTTTCTCTTAGCTGGCAGACAGCTAATCTCTCAATATTGGAGGTCCAGAGACACCCCACCTCTGCCTCTGGGTTGCAATTGTGAATGATACAATGAGGAAGGAAGAGATTTTGGCCTTTGATATGGATATTTCCGCAAAGTTCTTCTCTGTGTGGACGGCATGGATCTTTTATTCTGATAATTTGAAACATAAGCTGTAGCTATTTTTTTTTCTGTGTTGCTATTCCTATGCATGCAATATTAATTGTGACATCTTCGCTTTTGTGTGTGCTTAGGTACAAACTTCTCTCTTTTTTCCTCTCCTCCTTTTGTGAGACCTTTTTTCTCTTCCTGCTCCCTCTCTTTCAACCATCCAAAATCTGCAGTAAATACCCATGATTCACACATTACCCATGTTAACTTCTCTTTGAAATTTGAACATAACAGCAATTCCTGTATTTACTTTTCTGTTGATGTAGCTTAACCAGGGTTGAAACTAGGGGGGGCAGGGGGGAATGTGCCCCAGGTGCCACATTGAGGGGAGTGCGGCCTATAGAAATTCCCAGAATGAAGTGCAGGTCTTTCCCTGGCCATGTCTGCCCTGCACCAACATCACCATCATTCATCTGGGGGCCATGCTCCCCTCTCCCCGCCACCAGTGCCCAGTGCCTGACCTCTACACAGTGTCACCACTGCCTTCTCTTGGAAGTGCAGGCCTCTGCGGCATCGCCAAGAACCGGTGTAACTAGGAGGCTGCCCTCTGGTGCCAGCTGTGCTAGAACAGCCCGAAGGAGGCCACTCTCAAGTTTAGGCAACCTCTTCCAATGTGAGTGAACCATGCCAACTCTGCTGTAATCTGTGCCAGGGACCACTGGCCAAACATTGCCTGCCACCATGCATCCAGGGCTAGGTGAGCCAGAGAATGAGCTCCCAGAAGATTTCCACTTGTACTGAAGATGAGCAGTAAGAACTACAGCCTGTTCTGTGTCTAGTGCAAAACTCTTTGTATAAAATGTGCTATTAGTGTCTGGAGAAGGGCCAGCACCACAACCAGGAAGTCAAGGCTCTGGGGTCCATGTGGGGGTTGCACAAGGTGAGGGGGACAAAGGGTGCGCATAGGTAAGCTCCATAAGGGTGGGGGTGCACAAGGGAAGGGGGGCACAGGGAGAGGAGGAAAGGGAAGCTGCACAAAAAGAGGGGAAGTGGAGTGCACACATTTGGGGGTGCTGCACAAGGTGAGGGGGAGGACAAGGTGAGGGAGGGGGAACGGGGAATGGAGAAGCTGCACAAGATGAAGGGAGGATAGGGAGGGGGTGGAGGTGGAGGTGGAGAAAATGAGAAGCTGCACAAGATGGAGGGGGAGAGGAGGACAAGCTGGGGGGTTATCAGGGGGAGAGATGGGGGAGCTGCACAAGGTGAAGGGAGATGGAGAAGCTGCTGGCGGAAGGGGGTTGGGATAAAAAGCTATGGGGGGTGAGTGTGTCACTTGTTTTTAGGGTCATTGAGGGAGATGCAGGTGAGACTTGAAGTCCTGCCCACCGCTGATCCACCTCCACCCATGGCTCAGGGAGACTCACCCCCTGCAGATTTCCCTGGACTTTGTTCCTTCCTGTTCCGCAGTGGCTCTAGAGTACCCAGAGAGCAGGGATGCAGCCGGAGCTAATGAAGGGGCATTGAAATCTGGGTGGATCAAGAGGATGGTTAGGCTGGCTGTCAAGAACCACTCTACATTCACATGAGCGCAATACATGTAAAAAAAACTAAACAAAATAATAATAATAAAAAGAAAAGTATGTACTGTATTTACAGCACTAGCGTATGCTAGCTACACTAGGAGAATGAATTATTGCAGACACACCGCTACCATGTACACACAAATAAATATCTGTTTAACCACTTTCCAACCACGCTATAGCAAAATGATGGTGCTATGGTGCGGTCGGCCAGTTCTGGAAGGGCATCATATGTCCTCCAGACACAGTTGATCCCAGATCAGGGTAAAGAACCAATCAGCGTCTTTTTACCACATGATCAGCTGTGCCTAATCACAGCTGATCATGATGTAAACACACTTGCCTGATTATCAGTGCAGCCCCAACAGTGCCCATCATTGCTGCCTATCAGTGCCAATCAGTGCCCATTAGTAGTGCCCATCAGTGCTGCCAATCAGTGACGCATATTAGTGCCTATCAGTGCCACCTATCAGTGCCCATCAGTGCCACCTATCAGTGCCCATCAGTGCTGCATACCAATGCAGCCTCATCAGTGTCTCCTCATCAGTGCCCACCAGTGCTGCCTATCAGTACCCATCAGTGCAGCCTCATCAGCACACATCAGTGAAGGAGAAAAATTACCTGTTTTCAAGATTTTATAACAAACTAAAAAAAACATATTTCAGTTTCAGACTATGTTTTTGTTTCAACTAAAGTTGTAAGCTTGAAGTCTGGAATGCACTATTTGTCTTTCACACAAGTCACAAAATGTAGTGGAATATAGTTGGAAAATGTTCATTCTAATATTTATTCATTTAACTGGTTTAATAAAGTTCATAAAATATAGACACATCGTTGTTACTACTGAAATGTTCCATATATTATATGTTTTACGTATAAAATATGTGCAGATGTTCAATGTTTTATATATACTCCAAAGAACTCCCTCTCTGAGTGATTGGATATGGCCTTTACAGCCCAATAATGGTCCTTTGTGTAAAGGTTGATTGAAATATGTGCTAACAGAGCCTATCCACATAAACTTGTCATCTACAATGCTCTAACAGCCACAAGTCTGAACTGTGGTTTCTAAGTCCAGTTAGCTATGTTCTGTAGACAGTTAAAAAAAAATTAAATTGGGTTTAGTGCTACACACTGTAAATTGCATGTGTCACATCAGTACACCAGTTATCCTAAGTAACAAAGAACTTTATTTTACTTGTGTATATTTAAAACCATATTACATGCATATCAACAAGTATTATTTTGCCTAAATTGAGGTCATGCAATACAAAGAAAAATATATTTCCATGTAAAAGTTCTACTAATACCATTTTTTGCAGTATATTACTGTCCACATTGCTATTATATAGTGGCAGTGGACTGTGATTTCAACATTCAACAGGTCTCCTGTGTGCATGCAGGTGGGCATTGTCCTAAGTAGTAGGCAAACATTTACTTTACAAGATGCACTAAAAATGTGACTAAACAGCAAAAAAGCTGTCATACATTTCTTCCCCTTTTCCTTCTTTTTCTTTCTTTTGTTTTGTTCTTCCTTCTGATATTTAACCAAAAGCCTACAGTAAATGGTGTTGCTAAAATAAAATGCATATGTATGTATTTATTACAGATATTTATATAGCACCAACAATTTAGGCAATGCTTTTGATATATTCTGTACATTCAAATTAGTCTCTTCCCTCAGTCTAAGGTCCCTACCCCACATGCATACTTACTAAAGCCATACATAAACTTCAGTGTCATTGTACATCTTTGGATGTAGTATACTGTATAGTCACATAACTTTTTAAATCTTTAAAAGGTCAGATGCCTAATTTAAGCTCTCTTGCTAGTTTGTGGATCTCTAGCAGTATATAAAGGGTACCATGGCCAGATGTACTACATTTGTGTACAGTATGTGTATATGTGTGTGTGTATTACCCTTATGTACTACATACACTTTGCACTACACATACATTGATACCTCATGCTTACTGGGTAGAAAAAAGTTACCTGGTAACAAAGTAACATAGTAACAAAGTAACATAGTAGATAAGGTTTAATAAAGACAACAGTCCATCGAGTTCAACCTGTGTAGGTGTGTGTGTGTACTCATAAGTGAGGTCCTCCAGTCCCCATAATAATTTAGTTGCCCTTCCCTGGACTTTGTCCAGCTCCAGCACATCCCTTCAGAGGATTGGTGACCAGAACTGGACGGAATACTCCAGATGCGGCCGAACCAGAGTTTTATAAAGTGTCATAATAATCATTTTATCCCTCGAGTAAATTCCCTTTTTAATGCATGTTAATATTCTGCTGGCTTTGGTAACCGCAGCTTGACACCGCATGCTATAGCTCAGTCTATCTTCTACTAGGACTCCTAGATCCTTCTCCATCCTGGAAGCCCCTAGAGATTCTCCCCCTAAAGAGTAACTTGTGTTTACGTTTTTACCCCCTCAAGTGCATTATCTTACATTTACCAATATTAAACTTCATTTGCCATGTAGTAGCCCACTCCATTCATTTATTTAGGTCCTCTTGAAAAGTTTCTATATCCTGCTGTGTTGTTATTGGCCTGCATATTTTTGTGTCCTCAGCAAACACTGAGATCAAGCTATTTATACCATCCTCTATATCGTTTATGAACAAATTAAACAAAACTGGTCCCAGGACAGAGCCCTGGGGTACCCCACCAACAACTCTAGACCATTCTGAGTATACGTTATTGATCACGTTGCTTTTATATTTATTTTTTCAGCCTGTAAATGCACCTGTATATTAGCGTATGTGTCCATGCACACATGGGCATTAACAGGCATTTTAAATCCATCACCAGCACTTTCAGGAGACAAGCGTCTGGCCAGAAAAAAACTCATAAACATGCACAAAGGCATATTGGTCAGAATAAATTAATATTTTTGGCCAATAGAATACATTGACACCAAATGCGCAAACGCAGATAAACGTGCAAAAACGCGTGAGAAAAATTCTACTTTTACTGTGTTTTTAACCACTTGCCAAACGCCTAACGCAGATATACTGCGGCAGAATGGCACAGGCAGGCAAAATCATGTACCTAGTATGTGATCTGCCTCCCGCGGGCAGTGCCCGAAGCGGTCGGCATCGTTAGGGGAGCGATCCAGGCTGAGGGGGAGGCCACCCCCTCGCGATCGCTCCCAACGAATGAGAATCTTCCTCTGCTGCTGTATAGTAAACAGCGGCAGAGGAAGTGATGTCATCTCTCCTCGGCTCGGTATTTTCCATTTCGGCGCAGAGGAGAGAAGACATCTGAGTAAGTGCACAAACACTACACTTACAGTAAAACACACCAGGCACACTTTACACCCCCCATCACCCCCCCGATCACCCCCTGATCCCCCCCCTAATTACCCCCCCTGTCAAAGTGACACCAATACCATTTTTTTTCTGATTACTGCATTGGTGTCAGTTTGTGACAGTTAGAAGTGGTAGGGCAGTTAGTGGTAGCCCCCTTTAGGTCTACGGTACCCCCTAACCCCCCTTAATAAAGTTTTAACTCTTTGATCACCCCCCGTCGCCAGTGTCACTAAGCAATTGTTTTTCTGATTGCTGTATTAGTGTCACTGGTGACACTAGTTAGGGAGGTAAATATATAGGTTAGCCGTCAGCGTTTTATAGCGTCAGGGACCCCCATATACTACCTAATAAAGGCTTTAACCCCTTGATTGCCCCCTAGTTAAATCTTTCATCAGTGATCACCGTATAACTGTTATGGGAGACGCTGGTTAGTTAGTTTATTTTTTATAGTGTCAGGGCACCCACCGTTTATTACCTAATAAATGTTTAGCCCCCGATCGCCCGACGGTGATATATGTTAGGTTTTAGGGTCAGATGGGGTCTGCGTCGCCCCAGGCAGTGTCAGGTTAGCGCCAGTACCGCTAACACCCACGCACGCACCATACACCTCCCTTAGTGGTACAGTATCTGAACGGATCAATATCTGATCCGATCAGATCTATACTAGCGTCCCCAGCAGTTTAAGGTTCCCAAAAACGCAGTGTTAGCGGGATCAGCCCAGATACCTGCTAGCACCTGCATTTTGCCCCTCTGCCCGGCCCAGCCCAGCCCAGCCCAGCCCAACCAGGTGCAGTATCAATCGATCACTGTCACTTACAAAACACTGAACACATAACTGCAGCGTTCGCAGAGTCAGGCCTGATCCCTGCGATCGCTAACAGTTTTTTTTGGTAGCGTTTTGGTGAACTGGCAAGCACCAGCCCCAGGCAGCGTCAGGTTAGCGCCAGTAGCGCTAACACCCACGCACGCACCGTACACCTCCCTTAGTGGTATAGTATCTGAAAGGATCAATATCTGATCCGATCAGATCTATACTAGCATCCCCAGCAGTTTAGGATTCCCAAAAACACAGTGTTAGCGGGATCAGCCCAAATACCTGCTAGCACCTGCGTTTTGCTCCTCCGCCCAGCCCAGCTCGCCCAAGTGCAGTATCGATTGATCACTGTCACTTACAAAACACTAAACACATAACTGCAGCGTTCGCAGAGTCAGGCCTGATCCAGCTAACAGTTTTTTTGGTAGTGTTTTGGTGAACTGGCAAGCACCAGCGGCCTAATACACCCTGGTCGTATTCAAACCAGCACTGTAGTAACACTTGGTGATGTGGCGAGTCCCATAAGTGCAGTTCAAGCTGGTGAGGTGGCAAGCACAAGTAGTGTCCCACTGCCAACAAGAAGAAGACAAAGACAGGCCCGTCGTGCCCATAGTACCCTTCCTGCTGCATTTGCCAATCCTAATTGGGAACCCTCCACTTCTGCAGCACCCGTACTTCCCCCATTCACATCCCCAACCAAATGCAGTTGGCTGCATGAGAGGCATTTTCTTTATGTCCTCCCGAGTACCCCTACCCAATGAACCCCCCCCAAAAAAGATGTGTCTGCAGCAAGCGCTGATATAGGCGTGACACCCGCTATTATTGTCCCTCCTGTCCTGACAATCCTGGTCTTTGCATTGGTGAATGTTTTGAACGCTACCATACACTAGTTGAGTATTAGTGTAGGGTACAGCATTGCACAGACTAGGCACACTTTTACAGGGTCTCCCAAGATGCCATGGCATTTTGAGAGACCCGAACCTGGAACCGGTTACAGTTATAAAAGTTACAGTTACAAAAAAAAGTGTAAAAAAAAAAACACAAAAAAAATATATAAAAAAAAATTAAAAAAAATAGTTGTCATTTTATTGTTCTCTCTCTCTCTATTCTCCCTCTATTGTTCTTCTCTTTTTTACTGTATTCTATTCTGCAATGTTTTATTGTTATTATGTTTTATCATGTTTGCTTTTCAGGTATGCAATTTTTTATACTTTACTGTTTACTGTGTTTTATTGTTAACCATTTTTTTGTCTTCAGGTACGCCATTCAGCTGCAGCGCGGATCTATTTATTTTGACAGCTCCCACAATACATAAAGCCATGACCAGCGCTGTCGGAGGTGATATATGCCGAAGCATGGGGGCAGCAGAGGCGGAGGAGCGATTTGCTCCTAACTTTTGGGGCGGATGCTTTGGCATATATAAATGGTGCATATATGCCCATCATTAGAAGTGGGTGGATGAAGGGAGGTATTCTAATGGTGGGCATACCCACCAATCAATCTCTTTTTTTCGTTCAGCCCACAGGCTGCATGAAAAAAAACAAGGACCAGCAACGTACTGGTATGTTGCTGGACTTTGAGAGGTTGCGCAAATACTGTGTGAAAACAGAAATGAAACACCCACCATTTTAATCTGTAGGGCCTTTGCTTTGAAAAAAATATAATGTTTGGGGGTTCAAAGTAATTTTCTTGCAAAAAAAAAATATTTTTTCATGTAAACAAATAGTGTCAGAAAGGGCTTTGTCTTCAAGTGGTTAGAAGAGTGGGTGATGTGTGACATAAGCTTCTAAATGTTGTGCATAAAATGCCAGGACAGTTCAAACCCCCCCAAATGACCCCATTTTGGAAAGTAGACACCCCAAGCTATTTGCTGAGAGGCATGTCGAGTCCATAGAGTATTTTATATTGTGACACAAGTTGCAAAGAAAAAGACACATTTTTTTTTTTTGCACAAAGTTGTCTCTAAGTTATATATTGCTCAAACATGCCATGGGAATATGTGAAATTACACCCCGAAATACATTCTGTTGCTTCTCCTGAGTACGGGGATACCACATGTGTGAGACTTTTTGGGAGCCTAGCCGCATACAGGACCCCAAAAACCAAGCACCGCCTTCAGGGTTTCTAAGGGTGTACATTTTTTATTTCACTCCTCACTGCCTATCACAGTTTCAGAGGCCATGGAATGCCTAGATGGCACCCCACCCCCAAATGACCTCATTTTGGAAAGTAGACACCCCAAGCTATTTGCTGAGAGGCATGGTGAGTGTTTTGCAGACCTAGCTTTTTGTCACAAAGTTTTGAAAATTGAAAAAAAGAAAAAAAAAATTCTATTCTTGCTTCATTTTCAAAAACAAATGAGAGCTGCAAAATACTCACCATGCCTCTCAGCAAATAGCTTGGGGTGTCTACTTTCCAAAATGGGGTCATTTGGGGGGGGGGGTTGTGCCATCTTGGCATTTTATGGTCTTCGAAACTGTGATAGGTAGTGAGGAGTGAAATCAAAAATTTACGCACTTAGAAATCCTGAAGGCGGTGATTGGTTTTCAGGGCCCCGTATGCAGCTAGGCTCCCAAAAAAGTCCCACACATGTGGTATCCCCATATTTAGGAGAAGCAGCAGAATGTATTTTGGGGTGTATTTCCACATATGCCCATGACATGTTTGAGCAATATAACATTTAGTCCCAACTTTGAGCAAAAAAAAAAAATTGTCATTTTCCCGCAACATGTGGCAAAATATAAAATATTTCATGGACTCAACATGCCTCTCAGCAAATAGCTTGGGGTGTCTACTTTCCAAAATGGGGTCATTTTGAGGGGGGGTTGAACTGTCCTGGCATTTTATGGCCTTCAAAACTGTGATAGGTAGTGAGGAGTGAAATCAAAAATTTACGCCCTTAGAAATCCTGAAGGCGGTGCTTGGTTTTTGGGGCCCTGTACGCGGCTAGGCTCCAAAAAAGTCCCACACATGTGGTATCCCCATACTCAGGAGAAGCAGCTAAATTAATTTTTGGGTGCAATTCCACATATGCCCATGGCCTGTGTGAGCAATATATCATTTAGTGACAACATTTTGTTAATTTTTTTTTTTTTGTCATTATTCAATCACTTGGGACAAAAAAAATGAATATTCAATGGGCTCAACATGCCTCTCAGCAATTTCTTTGGGGTGTCTACTTTCCAAAATGGGGTCAATGGGGGGGGGGTTGTACTGCTCTGCCATTTTAGCACCTCAAGAAATGAGATAGGCAGTCATAAACTAAAAGCTGTGTAAATTCCAGAAAATGTACCCTAGTTTGTAGACGCTATAACTTTTGCGCAAACCAATAAATATACGCTTATTGACATTTTTTTTACCAAAGGCATGTGGCTGAATACATTTTGGACTAAATGTATGACTAAAATTGAGTTTATTGGATTTTTTTTATAACAAAAAGTAGAAAATACAATTTTTTTCAAAATTTTCGGTCTTTATAGCGCAAAAAATAAAAACCGCAGAGGTGATCAAATACCATCAAAAGAAAGCTCTATTTGTGGGAGGAAAAGGACGCAAATTTCGTTTGGGTACAGCATTGCATGACTGCGGAATTAGCAGTTAAAGCGACACAGTGCCAAATTGTAAAAAGTGCTCTGGTCAGGAAGGGGGTAAATCCTTCCGGGGATGAAGTGGTTAAGCAGTTTTTCTCCTATCAGTAGAAACGGCATTTAGAGGAACGGAGTAAACGCTCAGTGTGAATGAGGCCTAATTAAATAAATTAGCTGTAAACCCTAATTGAATTACATTTAGTTTTGCACTAAGCAGCATTGCTTTTTTAAATATGTTTCCACTTTTTGATACCTTATTCAAACTCAGTGTTGCTGCTATCATGCAACATCTTTACAGCCACTTCATGTCTAAATTCAAGCAAGCCTGCATTTCAGCAATAGCTACATTACATTTTTCAGGGTAGGTTTTCTGATAGCAGTAGGTCATGGCAACTTGTACTATCCATTGGAAGTCTATGTGACAGGGTGACAAGAAAGAAAAACAAGTGGAGACAGATCATTTTCATTCTTTTCAATATTTTTTTTTATTAGAGTATAACATTGTAAAGTAAAATACAACAGTAGCATTGCATATGGTCATAGATAATAGTAATAAGGTTACCTTGATATTACCTGAGTATTTATCCTTTATTTAGAGGGTACGCACATCCTACTATACAATGTGGATGTCACGCCCCCATAAACGCACTGGTCCCAGGTTGGCAATAAGATTTCTACACATACACGTTGTTGTCTGAATCGTGCAGACTACTATTGCATTATCTGTGATGATTATAAAAACAGAAAACACAAGTATAAAGATAACAATGGAAACAAAAAAAATAATATGAACACTGTACCAGAACATGAGATTATTTCTTTTAATACTTATTGGTGAGATTTTTACTGATGGGGTTAATGATTATCAGGAAATCTTGATGTCCAGGGTGCCCACTGGTTTTTGAAAGATCCCAGATTGTCAGTTTGGATGGCAAAGTATTTTTCATAGGAGTGTTGAATTATAACCCCGCTTACCACATCCTCAGTGTTAGGGGATAGGGTGGTTTTCCACTTGGCAGTGATAGTTAATCGGGCCGCTATTAGTGTATGTGTTACAATACTTCTAAATTGGAATGGGATTGTGTCTTTAGATAGATTAAGAAGAGCTAAATGAGGGGTAGGTTTAATAATTAATCCAGTTACTGAGGTCATTAGTTTGAAGATTGTGTAGCAAAAGCTACGTATATTTTTGCAATCCCATAGTATGTGAGTTATACTACCTTTAGACCCACATTGTCTCCAACATGCAGGGGCGTTGCTAGGTAGCAAAAAGACCAGGGGCTTCAGCCCGAAGTCAGAGCCCAGCACCGGGGGGGGGTGATGGTGCGGCAGACAGTGGGGTTGTATGGAGGGGGGTGTTACCTACCTGACATACACTGACCTACCTGACACACACTGACCTACCTGACATACACTGACCTACCTAACATACACTGACCTACCTATCTAAAATACACTGACCTACTTGACACACACTGACCTAAATATCTGACATACACTGACCTACCTGGCTGACACACACTGACCTACATGACATACACTGACCTACCTATCTGACATACACTGACCTATCTGACACACACTGACCTGCCTGGCTGACATACACTGACCTACATGACATACCTGACACGCACTAATCTAGCTGATACGCACTGACCTACCTGACACACACTGACCTACCTGACACACACTGACCTACCTATCTGACATACACTGACCTACCTATCTGACACACACTGACCTACCTATCTGACACACACTGACCTACTTGATACACTGACCTACCTGACACACACTGACCTACCTATCTGACATACACTGACCTACCTACCTGACACACACTGACCCACCTATCTGACCTACCTGACACACACTGACCTACCTATCTGACATACACTGACACACACTGACCTACCTATCTGACACACTGACACACACTGACCTACCTATCTGACATACACTGACCTACCTATCTGACATACACTGGTCCACACTGACCTACCTGACATGCACTGACCTACCTGCCCTTGCCCCCTTAAAGCCTAAGTTTATTTATTTAAAATTAGCCAAGGGGCAGTCAAATCATCAAATGCAGCCACTGTGCCCCGTCAAATGCAGCCACTGTGCCCCGTCAAATGCAGCCACTGTTCCCCGTCAATTGCAACCACTGTGCCCCATCAATTGCAACCACTGTGCCCCGTGAAATGAAGCCACTGTGCCCGTCAAAAGAGAGAAGAGAGAGAATAGACACAGAGAAGAAGAGAGAGAGGAGAGAAGGGGAGAAAGAGAGAAAGCGAGAGAGAGAAGGTGAGCGAGAAACACAGAGAGAGAGTGACACCTTTTTTTTTTTAAATCTTCGTTCTGTCCCACTCCCAGTCACAGCCACCATGGCCGTTATGCAGCGTGGAGTGTATTAATACTTGGATTACCCTTGGGGGTTTCCACCATCATTCACAATTATTTGTTCACATTTAAATTAATATAATTATAGGGGGAAGTTGCACTGCATTTTAAATTATTTTTGCATAGTTTTTTTTTGAGGAGTTTTAGTTTTATTTTAGGTGTTTTTTTTTGTTTTTTTAGATCAGAGTCCCCTATATCTGATCCTCTTTAGAGACAAACCGTCAGTCTCTAAGGGGGGTGCTGATATAAGGGGACTGTAATATAATGGGTTTCTCTGAGGAGAGGGAGGGGGAGGTAATATAAGGACAAACTGATCTAATGTGGGTGCTGATACAAGGAGAGTTTCCCTTATTTAGTAGAGGCCTCAAGCGAGGGGTCTCTTTGGTGCTGATCTAATGGCGGGTGCTGACTGCTGATCTAATGGGTCACCAGCAGTCAGCACCCCCTCTACATTAGCTCAGAGTCCCCTTATATCAGCACCCCCTTAGATATCTCTAATAGATCAGTGACCCCTCCCCCCCCATCAGTGTCCCCTGCCCCTAAAGACGCCAATTAGACTGCCTTACCGTGAGCCGCTTAGAGTCAGGAAGTGTGGGTGCCGGAGTTTGGGGGCGGAGTGAAGCTGCTCTTCTGTAGTGCCATTTTCCTTCCTTCCATTGTGTGGGGGGGCTTGGGGAGAAGGCATAGTAGAGGCAGATGCTGCATCGCTGTGCCCACTGTGTCGGCAGGACACATTTGAACTGGTACACTCACTCACAGGCCTGCTGTTAGGAATTATGGGGCCTCCACCCCTGAGGGGGGAAAAGAGGTGGGGGGAGGGAGGTGAGAGAGGAGGAGGCAGGAGAGAGAGGGGGTGCTGACACAGAGGAGGGTGGTGCTGACAGAGAGGGGGAGGGCTGACAGAGTGGGTGTAGGCTGACAGAGTAGGTGACGCTGACAGAGAGGGGGACGCTGACAGAGAGGGGAATGCTGACAGAGAGGGGGATGCTGACAGAGAGGGGGCGCTGACAGAGAGGGGGGCGCTGACAGAGAGGGGGACGCTGACAGAGGGGGGGGGGCACTGACAGAGAGGGTATGGGCTAACAGAGGGGGGGTGCTGACAGAGAGGGGGGTACTAGGGGGGTGGGCTGACAGAGAGGGGGTGCTGACAGGGGGTGGGCTGACAGAGAGGGGGGTGCTGACTGGGGGGTGGGCTGACAGAGAGGGGGGTGCTGACAGGGGGTGGGCTGACAGAGAGGGGGTGCTGACAGGGGGGTGGGCTGACAGAGAGGGGGTGCTGACAGGGGGGTGGGCTGACAGAGAGGGGGTGGGCTGACAGAGAGGGGGGTGCTGACAGGGGGGTGGGCTGACAGAGAGGGGGTGCTGACAGGGGGGTGGGCTGACAGAGAGGGGGGTGGGCTGACAGAGAGGGGGTGCTGACAGGGGGTGGGCAGACAGAGAGGGGGGTGCTGACAGGGGGTGGGCTGAGAGAGGGGGGGTGCTGACAGGGGGTGGGCTGACAGAGAGGGGGGTGCTGACTGGGGGGTGGGCTGACAGAGAGGGGGTGCTGACAGGGGGGTGGGCTGAAAGAGAGGGGGTGCTGACAGGGGGGGTGGGCTGACAGAGAGGGGGTGGGCTGACAGAGAGGGGGTGCTAAAAGGGGGTGGGCAGACAGAGAGGGGGGTGCTGACAGGGGGGTGGGCTGAGAGAGGGGGGGTGCTGACAGGGGGTGGGCTGACAGAGAGGGGGGTGCTGACTGGGGGGTGGGCTGACATAGAGGGGGGGTGCTGACAGGGGGGTGGGCTGACAGAGAGGGGGTGCTGACAGGGGGGTGGGCTGACAGAGAGGGGGTGCTGACAGGGGGGGGTGGGCTGACAGAGAGGGGGGTGGGCTGACAGAGAGGGGGTGCTGACAGGGGGGTGGGCTGACAGAGAGGGGGTGGGCTGACAGAGAGGGGGTGCTGAAAGGGGGGGTGGGCTGACAGAGAGGGGGTGCTGATAGGGGGGTGGGCTGACAGAGAGGGGGGTGGGCTGACAGAGAGGGGGTGCTGACAGGGGGGTGGGCTGACAGAGAGGGGGGTGGGCTGACAGAGAGGGGGTGCTGACAGGGGGGTGGGCTGACAGAGAGGGGGTTGCTGACAGGGGGTGGGCTGACAGAGAGGGGGGTGGGCTGACAGAGAGGGGGTGCTGACAGGGGGTGGGCAGACAGAGAGGGGGGTGCTGACAGGGGGGTGGGCTGACAGAGGGGGGTACTGACAGGGGTGGGCTGATAGAGATGGGGGTGCTGACGGGGGTGGGCTGACAGAGGGGGGTGCTGACAGGGGGGTGCGCTGACAGAGGGGGGTGGGCTGACAGAGAGGGGGTGCTGACAGGGGGGGGTGGGCTGACAGAGAGGGGGGTGCTGACAGGGGGTGGGCTGACAGAGAGGGGGGTGCTGACTGGGGGAGTGGGCTGACAGAGAGGGGGGTGCTGACAGAGGGGGGTGCTGACAGAGGAGGGTGGGCTGACAGAGGAGGGTGGGCTGACAGAGAGGGGGGTGCTGACAGGGGGGTGGGCTGACAGAGAGGGGGTGCTGACAGGGGGGTGGGCTGACAGAGAGGGGGTGGGCTGACAGAGAGGGGGTGCTGAAAGGGGGGGTGGGCTGACAGAGAGGGGGTGCTGACAGGGGGGTGGGCTGACAGAGAGGGGGTGGGCTGACAGAGAGGGGGTGCTGACAGGGGGGTGGGCTGACAGAGAGGGGGGTGGGCTGACAGAGAGGGGGTGCTGACAGGGGGGTGGGCTGACAGAGAGGGGGGTGCTGACAGGGGGGTGGGCTGACAGAGAGGGGGGTGGGCTGACAGAGAGGGGGTGCTGACAGGGGGTGGGCAGACAGAGAGGGGGGTGCTGACAGAGGGGTGGGCTGACAGAGGGGGGGTACTGACAGGGGTGGGCTGACAGAGAGGGGGGTGCTGACGGGGGTGGGCTGACAGAGGGGGGTGCTGACAGGGGGGTGCGCTGACAGAGGGGGGGTGGGCTGACAGAGAGGGGGTGCTGACAGTGGGGGGTGGGCTGACAGAGAGGGGGGTGCTGACAGGGGGTGGGCTGATAGAGAGGGGGGTGCTGACTGGGGGAGTGGGCTGACAGAGAGGGGGGTGCTGACAGAGGGGGGTGCTGACAGAGGAGGGTGGGCTGACAGAGGAGGGTGGGCTGACAGAGAGGGGGGTGCTGACAGGGGGGTGGGCTGACAGAGAGAGGGGGGTGCTGACAGGGGGGTGGGCTGACAGAGAGGGGGGTGCTGATAGAGGGGGTGCTGACTGGGGGGGTGGGCTGACAGAGAGGGAGGGTGCTGACCGAGAGGGGGGTGGGCTGACAGAGGGTATGGGCTGACACAGAGGAGTGGGCTGACAGAGAGGGGGGTGGGCTAACAGAGAGGGGTGTGCTGACTGAAAGGGGCGGGATGACAGAGGGGGGTGGCTTACAGAGAGGCACACTGACAGACACTGACAGACTGGAGGAAGGGCCGATAACAGACCTCAGTAAAGAGGAGACACATCACGCGCCAGGCAGGGAGGCGGGACTCCGGGCGGCCAAGATCACCCACAGTCCAGCCCAGCCCCGCCTCCGCATGTAACCATTTACCACCTCCACCGGGCCAATCACAGACATGTCCGCCGCCTGCACCTCCAATTACAGAGCGCCCGCTGCCCAGCCCTTGTATGTGACAGAGATGTCAGTGGGCACGGGAATCGGGATGCGCCGCTCTCGATCTTGCGGCCGGGGCCACTGTTTACAGGACAGCTGAGACATGTCTGTATGCAGCCGCGCTGCATAACTAAGCAGGAAAAAGAGGTGAGCGCTGCGGGGGGGGGGGGTGAGGGAGGTGACGGTCCGATGGCTCAGTGCCTGTATATGCCTGCTCGTCTCTCCTCCACCTCCAATGCAGCCCGCCGCAGCCGCGACCCGCCCGCTATTTTCTCCTCCACACCCGCCGCTGAGACTCGGGGCTATGGGCTCCACATTCGGGGCTCCAGCCTCGATAGCCACCCCCTGGCGACGCCTCTGGCAACATGTATTCATTTCAGAGGGAAAAATTAAATATAGTCTTGCTGGTGTAAGATATGTTCTATGGAGAATTTTAAGCATTTCATCCCAGTGATTGGTGCAGTGGGAATTGCGGAAGCTAGATTGGATGGCAGTTTGCCACTGTTTAAGGGAGTGTACTGATCCAAGTTCTTTTTCCCAGTTAGACATATTAGATGTCTTTATAAAATTCTCATTAATTTGAAGTAGCCAGTAGAACCAGGATAAGCCTTTAGGTTTATCCTATTGGGTCTTCAGGTATTGCCATAAGCCCTGCATTTTGTAGTGTAGATCTAAGTGGGTGGTATGACAGTGTTTTAGTTGGATCAGGGCGTATGAGGTGGGTTTTGGTTGTTTCAATAGTAGTTCTTTTATGTCATTATGTTATCTTACAGCCAGGGGTGGATTCTAAGATTAGGAATCAAATATTCATACACCTGCAGAGGTAGTTCCTCTTGGTGTAATATAAGGTTAGGGTCAAGCTGCATATTACATTTTTCCCAAGCTGATAGGGTTGCTGCTATGAAGGAAAGTTTGGGCATATTATTTGATTATTCATAGGGAAGGTAAGTCCCTATTGTTCAGTGTGGCTTTCTCAATTTGCACCCAGAGTTTCTCAGACTCTGGTTCAAACCAAACTTTCATTTGGTGTAATAGTTAGGAAGTACAGGGAAGCCAATTCCTCCTTTGTGTCTGTGTCTCTGGATAACTGAGAATGATATTCTAGCCATTTTACCTTTTCAAATAAATTGTCTGAAGAGTTTATTGGTCGTGTTAAAGAAGGTCTCAGGTATTCTGATTGGAATAGTTCTAAAAAAGTAGATGATTTTGGAGAAGCGAAGCATTTTCAGTGCTGCTATTCTTCCTAGCCAGGAAAGTTCGTAAGTGGAAATATGGTGCAGGTCCTCTTTTATAGTTTCCAATTGAGCTGGAATTTTTTTTTTCATAAGTGGAGGATTTAGGGGTTGTTATTTTAATTCCCAAATATGAGATGGATTGATACATCCATTGAAATGGGAATTTTTGTTTAAGTTGGGTTATTTGACGTTTAGAAACATTTACAGGAATAATACAGGATTTAGTAATATTAAGTTTGTAGTACGATACTGCACTATAATCTTGCAATAAAGAATACATTTTAGTCAGGGAAGAAGCCAGATGGGTGAGTGTGAGAATCACATCGTCCGTGAAAAGGCCTATTTCGTGGTTGTGTACTCCGACATTAACTCCAGATATTGTGCTATAATTTCTAATGGCCTCCGCCAGGGGTTCCATCATCAGGGTGAATATGATCGTTGATAGGGGACAGCCCTGACGAGTTCCATTTGTTATTGTAAAATTTTTCAGGGATGGCATTGGACCTAAAAACTGTAGCTGAGGGTTTAGTATATAAAGCTGAGATTGCTGAGAGTAAGGGTCCATGGAGGCCAAACTTCTGAAGGGTTGCGGTAAGGTAACCCCAGTGTACTCTATCTTCCCTTGACAAATCCCACCTGGTCAGCTTTCACTAGTGATTGAGTTACTTTAGCTAGTCTATTGGCCAACATTTTTGCATAAATTTTTAGGTCTGTATTCAACAGAGAGATGGGTCTAAAATTTTGCGGAGTGTCCGGCTTCTTCCCTGACTTTGACGGGGTAATAATAGTGGTCTGTAACATTTCTTCAGGTAAGTTGGGTGTCGATACAAAGCTGTTGAACAACACTCCCAAATGAGGGACTAACGTTTGAGAAAAGACTTTATAATATTATGACGTGAAACCGGCAGTACCCGGTACTTTGTTTGTTTGTAGGGCCTGAATAGTATCTGAAATTTCTTTGTCTGAAATTGGGGCATTAAGTGAGTCCAAGTTTCTGTAGCCAGGGTGGGTAAAGTCACTGAGTCAAGAAATAGGTTAATCGTCTGGGTTGATGGTTGAGGTGTTTCATTGTCTAGTTTAAGATTGTATAGGTCTCTACAGTATTTCAAGGCATTGGCTATGGAGGTAGGGTGATGTTCTAAAACTCCGCTGTGGGGATCCCTAATAGGGATGAGCCGAACACCCCCCGTTCAGTTCGCACCAGAACATGCGCACAGGCAAAAAATTTGTTTGAACACGCAAACACCATTAAAGTCTATGGGACTCGAACATGAATAATCAAAAGTGCTAATTTTAAAGGCTTATATGCAAGTTATTGTCATAAAAAGTGTTTGGGGACCTGGGTCCTACCCCAGGGGACATGGATCAATGCAAAAAAAGTTTTAAAAACTGCTGTTTTTTTGGGAGCAGTGATTTTAATAATGGTTAAAGTGAAACAATAAAAGTGTATTATTCATTTAAATTTCGTACCTGGGGGTGTCTATAGTATGCCTGTAAAGGGGTGCATGTTTCCCGTGTTTAGAACAGTCTGACAGCAAAATGACATTTCAAAGGAAAAAAAGTCATTTAAAATGACTCGCGGCTATTAATGAATTGTCGGTCCGACAATACACATAAAAGTTCATTGATTAAAAACGGCATGGGATTTCCCCACAGGGGAACCCTGAACCAAAATTTTTTTTTAAAATGGCGTGGGGTCCCCCTAAATTCCATACCAGGCCCTTCAGGTCTGGTATGGATATTAAGGGGAACCCCGTGCCAAAATTTTTAAAAAAATGGCATGGGTGCCCCCCTCAAAATCCATACCAGAGCCTTCAGGTCTGATATGGATTTTAAGGGAAACCCCGCGCCAAAATTCTTTAAAAAATGGCGGCGTGGGGTCCCCCCAAAAATCCATGCCAGACCCTTATCCGAGCACGCAACCTGGCAGGCCGCAGGAAAAGAGGGGGGATGAGAGAGCGCCCCCCCTCCTGAACCGTACCAGGCCATATGCCCTTAACATTGGGAGGGTGCTTTGGGGTCCCCCTCAAAGCACCTTGTCCCTCTGTTGATGGGGACAAGGTCCTCATCCCCACAACCCTTGCCCGGTGGTTGTGGGGGTCTGCGGGCGGGTGGCTTATCAGAATCTGGAAGCCCCCTTTAACAAGGGGACCCCCAGATCCCGGTGTTCTCATCCGGCATCTTCCTCTGAGGCGTCTTCTTCCCTTCTTCATTCTCGGCCCGCTCCGCATCCATGATGGGAGGCTCCCACTGTGTAACGCTTCTCGTCTTCTGAATCTTCTTAAATAATGGAGGGTGGGGCCACCCGGTGACCCTGCCCCCCTCTGATGACGGGTCTGCGAACACTGATATACAGTATCAGAGTAGGGGTTAGGTAGTGTTTTGTTCTTCCTAGAAAATTGCATGACCTCATCTTTGATGTATAAAAAATGGATGCGGGCAATGACATCTCTGGGGACTTTTTCTGGTAGGAACTTTGGTTTTGGAAGGCGATGGGCTCTGTCCACTATTACCTCCCTGTCGGGATATCAGGTAAAATCGCCGCTATAAACTGCTGGACATAGTGCCTGAGTTCTACTGGGGTCACAGCTTCTTCCACCCCCACTATATTTTATTGTTCCTTCTCGACCTGTCTTCTAAATCTGCGATTTTATCTTTCATGGCTTGCACATCCCCCTCTGTGTCATTATGTGCATCCACCAGCTCATTATGGGTGACTGTGAATTCCCCCATCTTATTCTCAATATGGCTGACCCTGTCACCTATAGAAGAGACATTGTTTCTTATACAGTTCATCATATCTCTATGCAGGTATCCCCTGAGGGTGATCAACATGTACCTCGTTACAGTGTCACTTAATGGTTGTCCTGTGCTGGGGAATTCTTTAAGATGCTCTACAAATTCCCTAGTGCTGTCCTGTGACATATTATCACCAGGCTCACCTGCATATATATGTGCAGTTGATCGTTTCTAGGACGATTTTTGAGGACTGTTGATTGGTGATGCTCTTGGTTTGGAACCTCCGCCGCTGCCTCAATGGGATGAGCTATGTGGAGGTGGACCTGAACCCGTACAGTGACTGCCATGTTGCAGGCCACGCCACTGACCGAAGGCCCCGTCACCATTTTGTGGCCTAGGAGTGCTTTCAGCCTGATAGAAATCTGGAAGTTTCTGCAGTGCCTTGTCTTTCTTTCTTTTCCCCATGGTGTCCAGGGTGATCTCCCGGGTGCAGAGAGCCAGGTAAGTGTCACGGATGGTTCCTCATGTCGCAGGATTGAGCTGGATGCTGCAGGTACACTCGGATCTCTCTCTCTCTCTACACAGCCATTATCTCCGGCTGCCGGCCAAACCCCCGATCATTTTCATTCTATACCGAGACGTTATGGACAACCTTAATTGCAGGTTTCCCAAACATTACATTAATGGAAGCATATTTAAAAACAGTGAAAATTACTTTTGAAATAACATTAACATGTTGGAGTTCAGTGATTTAAAAAAAAAAATTATAAATGCACATCTTTTTTTCAGGTAAAAAAATTTGCATTTATTCATTTTTTTTTAAAAGCATTGCTCCAGCGATCAGCAGATGGTAGGTGCAATGCAGGGCAGGGCTCTTAGAGACTGTCTGTGTAAGCTCTCTGCTCGTACCTCATACAAGCAGGCAGTTACAAACTGACAAGAAGCATCAATGAACTACCTAGAGTGCTCAGCAGCATCCTAAGAGAAGCCGACAGCCGTAAAAGCTGTTGGTTCTTGTACTTTCCCATTCACAAAATTCTGTGAATAAATGATACAGCCGGGTGGGCGGATCCCAGCCTTCTGCCATAATGAGGACTCGGGGGGTGCAGAGGCAGCTGCAGCATTAACATGAATACAGGTGTAACATGTAGCATGTTATAAAAGGTGAACTTATCCTTTAAAGTCATGCATATACATCTATGAACATGGCCAAAGTAGGTATTTTATAGGTACATTTTTTTACAATGTTTCATGCAATTTCAGAGCTGAATATGTGTTCCTGTTTCTCTTGAAATTGTTTGATCAACTCAGTTGATTTGGTTTTACTGTTTGGATTTGCCAATATTTTTTTTAATGTGTAGCCTTTCCCTCATACAATACCAATGCAGTGCACACATATTTAGGCAGCTACCACCTTATAAAGAGGCTTGAGTCTTTCAATACCAAGCAGAAGGGACCATCCTTTTAAAAGACTAGTACATAACTGATATGTCTTTTACACTAGAGTACAAGATCTGTAATTTCAGCGTTGGCAGGCCTTCTACACCACTCTAGGTCAGTCTCCCATCTCCACCTCTACCTTCACACAGACCAGGTGCCCGTCCATCATGGATTCCAATGAGCAAAAAGAATTGTGGTGGGACACAGAAGTATTCCCCTCTATTTATGTCTTTGGATATGTTTTTATGGACTTGCTGAGATAAAAAGTGATTTTACTGGATGTGCAGCACTATACAGTTCTATAGCTTCCATGAATTAAATGCACTCTATGAATGGAGGGCACAAGCAGATGAATAAAAGGTCCACCTTCTCCTTTTGTAGAGCTCTTTTCATGGAAGTTACAGTACATATACTATGAATTGAGAAGGGGTCTGAGAGGAAAGGCATAGCCATCACACTTGATAAGTGCCTATGACTGGTCCAGTAGCTGTATTAATATCCACAGCAATGGAGGATTTCTGCTGTGGGGTTGTGGGACACTTTTCATTAGCGTAAGTACTGTCCCTTGTGCTCATTTTTAAAAAACTAAGTTACTTACCGGTAACGTTCTTTCCCGGAGTCTTTCAGGACAGCCACCTGAGAGACCTTGGCTCCTCCCCTCCGTAGGAAACACCACGCCAGACCTCTATAAATTTCCTCCTCCCCTGCTGGCTCCTCAGTTCTTTAAAGAGCACCTCCAGTCTGCTGGGGAAACACAAGAACATATGACACACATAATTCATTATATCACATATCCTGTAAGGAAATCTCTATGTCTCAATACACAATTGGGTGGGTACCCGGCTGTCCTGAAAGACTCTGGGAAAGAACGTTACCGGTAAGTAGGGATGAGCTTCGAGTTCGAGTCGAACTCATGTTCTACTCGAACATTGGCTGTTCGCAAGTTCGCCGAACAGCGAACAATTTGGGGTGTTCGCGGCAAATTCGAATGCCGCGGAAAACCCTTTAAAAGTCTATGGGAGAAATCAAAAGTGCTAATTTTAAAGGCTTATATGCAAGTTATTGTCATAAAAAGTGTTTGGGGACCCGGGTCCTGCCCCAGGGGACATGGATCAATGCAAAAAAAAGTTTTAAAAACGGACGTTTTTTCAGGAGCAGTGATTTTATTAATGCTTAAAGTCAAACAATAAAAGTGTAATATCCCTTTAAATTTCGTACCTGGGGGGTGTCTATAGTATGCCTGTAAAGGGGCGCATGTTTCCCGTGTTTAGAACAGTCTGACAGCAAAATGACATTTGGAAGGAAAAAACTCATTTAAAACTACCCGCGGCTATTGCATTGCCGACAATACACATAGAAGTTCATTGATAAAAACGGCATGGGAATTCCCCACAGGGCAACCCCGAACCAAAATAAAAAAAAAAATGATGTGGGGGTCCCCCTAAATTCCATACAAGGCCCTTCAGGTCTGGTATGGATATTAAGGGGAACCCCAGCCAAAATTTTTAAAAAAAATTGACGTGGGGTTCCCCCTAAATTCCATACCAGACCCTTCAGGTCTGGTATGGATTTTAAGGGGAACCCCGCGCCAAAAAAAAAAAAAAAAAACGGCGTGGGGTCCCCCTAAAAATCCATACCAGACCCTTATCCGAGCACACAACCTGGCAGGCCGCAGGAAAAGAGGGGGGGACGAGAGTGCGGCCCCCCCCCCCTCCTGAACCGTACCAGGCCACATGCCCTCAACATTGGGAGGGTGCTTTGGGGTAGCCCCCCAAAACACCTTGTCCCCATGTTGATGAAGACAAGGGCCTCATCCCCACAACCGTGGCCGGTGGTTGTGGGGGTCTGCGGGCGGGGGGCTTATCGGAATCTGGAAGCCCCCTTTAACAAGGGGACCCCCAGATCCCGGCCCCCCCCCTGTGTGAAATGGTAAGGGGGTACTTACCCCTACCATTTCACTAAAAAACTGTCAAAAATGTTAAAAATGACAAGAGACAGTTTTTGACAATTCCTTTATTTAAATGCTTCTTCTTTCTTCCTTCATCTTCTTCTTCTTCTGGTTCTTCTGGCTCTTCTGGTTCTTCCTCTGGCGTTCTCGTCCAGCATCTCCTCCGCGGCGTCTTCTATCTTCTTCTCCTCGGGCCGCTCCGCACCCATGGCATGAGGGGGGAGGCTCCCGCTCTTCTCTTCATCTTCTTCTTCATCTTCTTCTTCTTCTTCTTCTCTTCTTCATCTCTTCTTCCTTCTTCATTTCTTCTGCGGGCCGCTCCGCAGCCATGGTGGGATGGCTCCCGCTGTGTGACGGCGTCTCTTCGTCTGACGGTTCTTAAATAACGGGGGGCGGGGCCATCCGGTGACCCCGCCCCCCTCTGACGCACGGTGAATTGACGGGACTTCCCTGTGACGTCACGGGGAATGCCACAGGGAAGTCCCGTCATGTCCCGTGCGTCAGAGGGGGGCGGGGTCACCGGGTGGCCCCGCCCCCCGTTATTTAAGAACCGTCAGACGAAGAGACGCCGTCACACAGCGGGAGCCTCCCTCCATGCATGGATGCGGAGCGGCCCGCAGAAGAAATGAAGAAGGAAGAAGAGATGAAGAAGAGAAGAAGAAGAAGAAGAAGAAGATGAAGAAGAAGATGAAGATGAAGAAGAAGATGAAGAGAAGAGCGGGAGCCTCCCCCCTCATGCCATGGGTGCGGAGCGGCCCGAGGAGAAGAAGATAGAAGACGCCGCGGAGGAGATGCTGGACGAGAACGCCGGAGGAAGAACCAGAAGAGCCAGAAGAACCAGAAGAAGAAGAAGATGAAGGAAGAAAGAAGAAGCATTTAAATAAAGGAATTGTCAAAAACTGTCTCTTGTCATTTTTAACATTTTTGACAGTTTTTTAGTGAAATGGTAGGGGTAAGTACCCCCTTACCATTTCACACAGGGGGGGGGCCGGGATCTGGGGGTCCCCTTGTTAAAGGGGGCGTCCAGATTCCGATAAGCCCCCCGCCCGCAGACCCCCACAACCACCGGCCACGGTTGTGGGGATGAGGCCCTTGTCTTCATCAACATGGGGACAAGGTGCTTTGGGGGGCTACCCCAAAGCACCCTCCCAATGTTGAGGGCATGTGGCCTGGTATGGTTCAGGAGGGGGGGGGCCGCACTCTCGTCCCCCCCTCTTTTCCTGCGGCCTGCCAGGTTGCGTGCTCGGATAAGGGTCTGGTATGGATTTTTAGGGGGACCCCACGCCGTTTTTTTTTTTTTTTGGGGCGCGGGGTTCCCCTTAAAATCCATACCAGACCTGAAGGGTCTGGTATGGAATTTAGGGGGAACCCCACGTCAATTTTTTTTTTAAATTTTGGCTGGGGTTCCCCTTAATATCCATACCAGACCTGAAGGGCCTTGTATGGAATTTAGGGGGACTCCCACATCATTTTTTTTTTTTAATTTTGGTTCGGGGTTGCCCTGTGGGGAATTCCCATGCCGTTTTTATCAATGAACTTCTATGTGTATTGTCGGCAATGCAATAGCCGCGGTAGTTTTAAATGAGTTTTTTACTTCAAAATGTAATTTTGCTGTCAGACTGTTCTAAACACGCGAAACATGCGCCCCTTTACAGGCATACTATAGACACCCCCCAGGTATGAAATTTAAAGGGATATTACACTTTTATTGTTTGACTTTAAGCATTATTAAAATCACTGCTCCTGAAAAAACGGCCGTTTTTAAAACTTTTTTTTGCATTGATCCATGTCCCCTGGGGCAGGACCCAGGTCCCCAAACACTTTTATTGACAATAACTTGCATATTAGCCTTTAAAATTAGCACTTTTGATTATTCATGTTCGTGTCCCATAGACTTTAACGGTGTTCGCGTGTTCGAACGAATTTTTTTCCTGTTCGCATGTTCTGGTGCGAACCGAACAGGGGGGTGTTCGGCTCATCCCTACCGGTAAGTAACTTCGTTTTTCCCCTAATCGTCTTTCAGGACAGCCACCTGAGAGGATAAACAAGCACTTACCCCTAGGGAGGGACCACGGCTTGTAAGACCTTGCGTCCAAAGGTCTGATCTTTAACCGCCCAAAGATCCACTCTATAGTGTCTTACAAAGGTGGCAAAGCTGGACCAGGTTGCCGCTTTACAAATCTGTTCAGGCCTTGCTCCAGCTCTCTCTGTCTGCGACGCTGCCATTGCCCTTGTGGAGTGTGCCCTGATACCCTCTGAGATCTGCATGCCTCCTAACCTTTAAGCGTGTTCAATAACTTTTTTTAGCCATCTGGCTATGGTGCATTTTGAGGCCTTGTGCCCTTTCTTCGCTCCAGAAATTAAAATAAATAAGGAATCCGTCTTCCTAATATCTTTTGTTGCTTCTAAATAATGTAAGACACATCTCCTCACATCTAAATTATGAAACCTTACCTCTTGTTCCTTAGAGGGATTTGGGCAAAATGAAGGTAACACAATTTCTTGGCCTCTGTGGAATTTCAAGGCCACTTTAGGCAGAAATCCCAGATCCATCTTAAAGATTATGCGATCCAGAAAAATCTGAAAAAAGGGGGGTCTGAATGATAGAACCTCTATCTTACAGACCCTTTTGGCTGTAGTAATTGCCACCAGGAAGACTGCTTTAAGCGTTAGCATCTTCAGGTTGCAACTATCCAATGGTTCAAAGGGGTCTGCTGTCATAGTTTGCAGCACTAATGACAGATCCCACTTTGGAAAGACTGTACTTTGTATCGGTCTTTGTCTGCTCAGAGATCTAAAAAGTATGATTACCCACAGATCAGATGCTAATCTCTTTTCCTGGTAAACCTGACACTTGACTCTTTAGCGTGCTAAGGCTTAGTCCTTTAAACTTTCCCGTTCTGTAGAAACTCTAAGACTGCCACTGAGCTCTGTGTATTGAAATTATTGTCTGTGTAACATCTGTTAAAACAATTCCATACTTCCTGGTAGATGTTACGTGTCTCAACCTTTCTGCTTTTCAGCAGTGTATCTATTAGACGGCCTGAGAACCCTTTTGCTTCCAGCAACTGCTCCTCAGACACCATGCGGCCAAGTTCCATCTTTCCACTTGGTGGCAGTGTACTGGACCCTGGGAGAGTAGAACTTCCTGGGTCGGTAATAACCAGGGGGGTTCTACTGCAAGTTCTTTGAGCATGGAGAACCACGGTCTCCTGGGCCAGTAAGGTGCTATGAGAATTAGTGTTGTATTCTCCATACGTAATTTCCTTATTACCGCTGGTAGTAGTACTGGTGGGGGAAAGGCATAGCATTTGTTGAATGCCCACCTCTGTGCTAACGCATCTACCCCAAGCACTCCATCCTCTCTTTTCAGGGAAAAGAACGCTCTGACTTTCCTGTTTTCCTTTGAGGCAAACAAGTCCACCTGAGGTATTTCCCATTTTTGAGCAATCTGCTCAAATACCTCGTGTTTTAGCACCCAATCGCCTTCTCTCACTTTCTTCCTGCTGAGGAAATCCACCACTTTGTTTAAATCCCCCTTCAAGTGGACTGCTGACAATGAGAGTATGTTTTCCTCTCCCCATTTCAAGATTTCCTCTGCTAAGGTCCACAGGGTTCCGCTCCTTGTTCAGCCCTGTTTGTTTATATAGGCGATCACTGACGAATTGTCGGACCTGACCTGTAAATGATGACCTCTCAACTCTTTCTGGAAGGTTTGAAGTGCATACCATACTGCTCTCAATTCCTTCCAGTTGGATGATCTCATTCTCTCCTCCTTTTCCCAAGTCCCTTGTGTTATCTGAGAGCCTAGATGTGCTCCCCACCATCTGCCGCTCGCGTCTGTGGTTAAGATTCGGGAAATGGGTAGGCTCCACAGCCATCCTTTGTTCATGTTCTTGGTTCTCCTCCACCATAAGGTTCTTTTTACCCTTGCTGGTAATAGAACCTTGGTATCTAAGGACTCCTGCCTCTGATCCCATATCTTTAACAGGAACATCTGCAGTGGCCATAAATGCAAGCCTGCCCACTGTACCGCTGGGATTGCAGATGTTAACAGTCCCAGCGTTGACATTATCTGCCTTATGGCACATGGTAAGTTGGCCTGTATTATGCTTACTTCCGTCTGAATTTTTCCTATTTTTTCTTTGTGTAGGGAACACTTTTTGTTGAGATGAGTCTATGACATACCCCAGGTATATTATTTGTTGAGTGGGTTGTAGATTGGATTTTCACAAATTTACCAGCCAACCTAGACTCTCTAAGAATGTCTGTGTATATTTGAGGTTTTCTAGTAACTTCCCGGGCATCTCTGCAAACAGGAGAAGGTCGTCCAAATAGGCAATGATGGATATGCCTCTGACCCGTAATGGTGCCAGAGCTTCTGCCAAAATCTTTGTAAAAATTCTGGGCGTTGAGGAGAGGCCAAAAGGTAGAGTCTGAAATTGAAGGTGCATGATTTCCTCTTCCGTCTCTATTGCTAACCTTAGGAATTTCTGACAATCCTGGTGTATCGGGATGTGGAGGTACGCGTCCTTTAAGTCTAGGGAAACATATAACAGTTTGGAGGCAAAAGCGCCCTTACTGAATATATGGAATCCATTCTGAACCTCTTGTAGGTTATAGACATATTTAGAGGTTTGAGGTTGAGGATTGGTCTGACCTTTCCTGAGGTTTTTTGCACTCCAAATATGTGGGAGTAGAAACCCTGCCCTCTCTTTTCCTTTGGTACCTTGATGATTACCCTTTGTTCTTTGAGTACCCTTAGGATCCCATTAACCGTCTGGCCTTCTCCTTGTCTCTTGGAAGTTTGGTGGTGTATAACCTGTTTGGGGGTGATCTTGAGAACTCTAGATGATATCCTTCCTTTATTGTTCTCAGGAAAAATCGATTGGAGGATATTTCTTTCCATTGAGGGAGGAAGGCCCCCCAGTCTTCCTCCCACTGTGACTACTTTGTCATTTTTTGTGGGTTTGCTCAGAAGGACGAAAAATCACTCCTCTCTTGCCTTTCCCTCTCTGAACCCAAGGTTTCCTCTGGGTCTCCATTTTGGGAGTTGTAAAGTGGGATCTTGTGTTCCCTCTTTGCTTCTTTTTATTCTGTTGTGGCTGACTCCAATTTGCTTTACGCTTTAATGAGAACGCCTTCTTTCTATCTGCTGTTCGGTCCAGCACTTTCTCCAACCCTGGTCTGAACAGCAGGTCTCCTGTAAAGGGAATCCCTCAGAGTTTGGCGTTGGACGCGCAGTCTCCTTGCCATGTCTTTAGCCATAGGGCCCTTCTTGTGGAATTGGCTAGTGCGGAGGATCTGGCTGCCATCCGAACCAGTTCTGCTGAAGCGTCTGCGATATACGCAATGCCTCGCAGGAGTGAGGGAAATAAAGCTAGGATCTGCTCCTTCGTAGTTCCTACTTCAATGTGGGCCTGTAATTGGTTTAACCAGAATTCTACGTTTCTAGCCACCACCGTGACCACCATAGCTGGCTTCAGACTGCCCACTGTTGAGTCCCATGATTTCTTTAATAACGAGTCCATCCTTTTATCCATCGCCTCGGATAGAACCCCCATATCCTCAAATGCCAAGTCCATGTGCCTTGACACCTGCAAGAAGGCTGCATCTAATTTTAGAGTTTTGTCCAATACTGATGCTGGATCCTCTGAGAAGGGAAACCGTCTTTTTAAGGCCTTAGAAAAAAATGTTTTTCTTTCAGGTTCCTGACATTCTTTTTTAATAGCCTGTATTAGGACCTCATTAACAGGAAAATTCCTCTTTTCCTGTTCCCCTAAGCCCTCATACATCTGATCGTGCAAGGATAACGGTTTCTTTTCTGTTGATATACCTAGTGTGGTATACATGGCCCCTAAAAGATGATCTACCTCTTCTAATGAGAGCTTGTATCGGGATGGCTTTCTGGATTTCCCATCCAGAGCTTCACCCTCAGAATCTTGGGAGCCGGATGCTGCACTGTCAGGTTCCTCTTCCGCCTCCTCTCTAGGGGCTACTGGAGGACCTGCACTAGTGGAGGGTATTGCCTGCATTTTTGGTAACGGTGTTTGTGTTGGAGGAGGGGCAGTTTGAAGCTGTGGCATCTGAAACCCCCCAAAAAAGGTTTTAAAGGATTCAAAAGTACTGGACAATTCCTTAACAGATGCCACTAGCACACTCTGCTCTAAAGAATGTTCTTGTACTAACTTTACTAATACATTCCTTACATAATGTCTTCCCCCAGGAATCTCTAAGGGTAATTTTACAGGAAGGGCACCTCCTTTTTGAAATATTAGGGGCCCTGGTTTTGTCTGTTTTCTGAAAAGACATAAAGAAAAAAACCCACAAAATAAATATACAGCACCCTCCCTGCATAACTGCAGGTGTGCAACATCTTCATTGGGGCTTGCCTCACCAGGGGCCCTATGAATCACCCTCTGACACCGGAGGGTCCTTTACCTACCCCCCTGTATATGTCCCACATTGCTAAAGGTAGGGGGGCGGTGGGTTCAGGCCAGGGGGGCTCCACCCTAGGTTCCCCTTACCTTTACATGGCTGTAACTGGTCTCTGCTGGAGCAGTGCAGTCTGATTCCTCTGCATCCGCCATCCTCGTGTCACCTCTGGATCCTCTGCTGTTCTTACAGCATGAACAGCTCCTCTCCAGCTCATGCCTGGCTCCTTTTCAATGTTTGCGGTCGGAACTGGAAGCCGCAAACCCGGAAGTGCACTCCCCCTTCAGCTGGATATGACGTCACCCGCCACAGGCTGTGCCCGGCGTGGTTGCTGTATCACACGCTGCTGGGGGCATGGGACTGCAGGTACTGCGCCCCGTCCCACCGCGCTCAGTGTTGAAAAGGCACCCCCCGACCTCCACCTGCACTCAGGGATGCGGGGGTGGCAAAAGAAGGAAAACTTTTTTTTTGTCCAGGTTAGTGCCATAACCGCTGTGGGTCTGCATACTAAAAATTCTCACTGATTTGTCCTAGGAGTCTCTACTCCTCTTTTAGGACATGCTGCCTGAGCCTCCCTCTGGATCCCTTGGTTTGGTTCCTATGGTGTCTCCCCTCTGGGGAGACACCAGGGGAGGAGGAAATTTATAGAGGGCTGGCGCAGTGTTTCCTACAGAGGGGAGGAGCCAAGGTCACTCAGGTGGCTGTCCTGAAAGACGATTAGGGGAAAAATAAGTTTTTAACTAAACTTAGACTTTAAATATTTGTTTTTTCCTCATTTAGCTCTATAAAAACTGTATGAGTTCCTTTACCAGTTTGCCAGGGCAAGGCTAGTAATATATCTAATCACATAACCTCTGCTCCCTGATTCTTACACCAACATATTTTTAAGAACAGCTGTGTGCAGGAGTTTTATGCCTATCAACACTAGTCTAGCAATCTGAGAAAGGACCCCATTTTTGAGTTGCACTTTGAGGCATGTATTTGATAATAAACATATAAGATCATGTTAACCTAGCATTGTGCCATCTTGCTGAGTAGATATTTCTATATCCCTACCTGGATTGTTACCATTTGAGAATAGAGTAGACATGTGCAATTCGTTTCGTAACAAATCAAAATTCGGCTGAATTTTGCATCTTGCATCCGAATGTCCGAATAAAAAAAATAACAAATTTCAAAGAAAGTGAAAGAAATTATAGCGAATATAACGAATGAATTCAACATGATTTCGTAATTCGTTAAAGATCTAATGTAACAAAAGGTCAACTCAAAGTAAATCTTACAGTCCAATCAGCTGAATAATTTTGTGCTGGAGGTTGGATTACTGGCAAAGTGCATTCCTGAGAACTGAGTGAGAAGGGTGTTGTATTGTATTTGAGCAGAGAAGAAGAGGTATTGTCATTGTGTATGCTAATAGATTCAAAAAAACAAACAACTTTCCAAGCTACGAATCATTATCATGAATATATATACATACATAAATATCGAATTTCAACCAATACGAAAGAAATTATAGCGGATATAACAAATGAATTTGACATTATTTCGAGATTCAGTATAACGAATATCGACACTCTATGAATAATAACTAATTATCCAAAAACGAATTAACGTAACATAATGAATATAGCAGAACAAAATTATATATTTTACGAATGACAACGAACCGAAACTAAACGAAATTTCCCGTTGTGCACAAGTCTAGAAAAGAGCTCCACACATACAAATATTATATCTAATGAAAATACCTGTCATACTGGGTCTAGCAGATCAGACTGTTGGTTGATAGTCAGAGATGCCAGCTGGCCACAAATCAGTACATTCCATTGTGGGGTCTTTAATTATTGACATACCTGGTTTGGCATGTTGCATTTATGGCTAACATCTGTTTTGGAGCCATCTGCAGCCAGGTTTTCACTACAGTGAAAGATCTAAGAGCTGACCACTCTCAGTGATCACCAAACACCAAAGCCATATATTATTTCGGATTTTATTTTCACACTTTGATGTCAAAGCAACAAAAAGATTGGGTTAGCAAATTTTAAATTATTTTAATCCTCTACCACCTAATTTTATTGTGGCAAGCATTCAACTGTTTGTAACATTATGTTATTTATGAAATTCATTTACAGAGCAAGGCTACATCATTTTATATAGTACATATACCAGTCGCATCATCAGTCCCTCACCCACAAAGGGGTAAAATCCAGTGATCCTGTCGGTTACACACTCACAAAGTTAAAAAATATAGAACTTTATTTAATAAGGCAAACATGCCATGTAATGCACAACATGCCATTTAAATTTTAATCTGTCTTTTTCTATAATAAGGACAGCTGCACACTGCTGCTCTTTGTAATGTATTTTAAATGAAGGTCACAATGTTACCTTGATTATTAAGCATATTGCATCACATGTGTATTGAATAAATTACATTTACATGTTTATCATTTTAATGTATACAAATGTATTTTAGAATAAATTCTGAGTACTCATTAAAACAGCAGATTTAGATTTTGGAGAAATATGTTTACTCAAACCCTAAAATCTCACATAAGCTTTAACAAGTTACTGAAATTTCAAAATTAATTAAATGATAGCTGGTGGGATATTTTTTTCTCAGGTATTTCCTGTTAAAGGAAGACAATACTATTTTCCTTTCCCACAACTGTGCTCCTATGATGTCATGTGTACAGTACCTGCCCGCAAGAATGTGTTTCCAGTGCGATCCCATCGCGCTGGTTCTCAGCGACAGCGTACTGTACATTTCACGCTGGCTGCAATAGGAAAAACACATTTTCCTATTGCAGCGAGCGAGAGAAGGAATTCCCCTCCAGGAGCATACCAGGTCCTTAGGTCTGGTATGGATTTTAAGGGGAACCCCCTACGCCGAAAAACGTTGCGGGGTCCCCCCAAAATACATACCAGACCCTTATCCGAGCACGTAGCCCGGCCGGTCAGGAAAGGGGGTGGGGAGGAGCGAGCGCCCCCCATCCTGAACCATACCAGGCCACATGCCCTCAATATGGGGGGTGGGTGCTTTGGGGAAGGGGGGTGCCCTGCCACACTCACAAGCTAAAGGTACTAATTTGTAGATGATATTACTCGGAACCAATATGAGCAACAATGTCTTTCACAAACTGATGTAAGAGTATAATTGTAATTTGATACATGCACACTTCTATCCTAAGATATTTGATTGCTCCATGTATGGTACTATTCACTAAGATTGTAAATATGTATTGTAAAGCGGCAATATGTTTTTTAATACTTTACAAAAACATGTTACTTTACCTAAGTAGTGAACTGCTGCAAGTCAAAGATTTTTTTGTTTCCTTTCCTTGTAACAAAGTGAATTTTCAGCTTCATTACTTAGTTGTACAGCAACTATGATGTAAGTTTGCCACCTAGTGGACACTGGCCTTAGTTAAGCAATAAGCTTTTTGCTGGGTAATGATGTCAGTTATACAATATAAATATGAAAGGTATGTGCCAATGAACTACAGTTCAAGCAGATCCATATAAATATAAAATGCCATGTGTTTCTTATTTAGACTGGGGCAGACTTGCACAGCATAGCTTTTATATTTTGTCATCCTGAAGGAATACTTCTACTGGGAGATTCACTTTGGCCTTTAAGCTGCACTGATTAGTGAACTTAAACTATTTTGCAGACTGGTCACCTATGACGTTTAGTACTTTGATCAGAAAATATTTCTTGACTAATTAAAATAATTATTAAAAAGACGTTGATAATATAAAGATCGAGCATATCACAATAGTTTCTGTGGATTAAAATATTCAAACAAATGTAATGTTGCCTTGAACACTCTCGTAAATGGTTAAAGGTGAATGGATTTCCAGGAGTAAACAAACCATTTATTCACGATAAATCCAGCTGCAGACACAGTAAAAATCTCTCCTGCACTCAGGTGTCCATGAACCGAATGTGTGGTGCGACCGCCTAAAAAGGTAATGCCTAATGTCTTGCAGCCATTTGCACCAGTTTGACCCTCTTGGCAATAGGTCCTGGTGTGTCGATTCACAGAAACAACGCTGTTGCGCCCTTTTTAAAGCTGGTTTTGTAAGCTCGTTTGTGAGTATAATTTTTGCTGTTTTTATGCTGCATTAAAGTTTATCAGTGGTAATGCACTAGGTTGGTGCGCCCTCCTTCTCTTCTGTTTAAATCCAGCTGCAGGTCATTTATTAATTGTCATGAATTTTCAATCACAATTGTGTGTAGAGATCTGTGAGATATTTTTGCATAGATTTGTGATAAAATAATTGCATTTGCAACATATGATCACTTCAAATGGGGGGATACACATGCAAAGCACAACTCTATGCTTCAATCAGTTGTGATGCTGCTGTACTATAGTTCAGTCATTTATGTACAAAGAACAATTCCATCAAACTAACACTGACAGGTTAATCCACAGGGTTTGGAATATTCTAGAGCATTTCCTAACATTCTTACTTTTTTAAGCTGAGATACACTGGTTCTTACTCTGTGGAGAGTTTGTTCAATACATATATTACAAGTCATTGGGGGAGATTTACTAAAACTGGTGCACACAGAATCCGTGCATAGTAACCAACAAGTGTCTATGTTTTTTGAAGCTTGAGTGCATCAGTTTTAGTAAATCAACCCCACGGTGCTGGTCATCACCAGTTTAAGTAAATCACCCCCACTGTGCATGTAAAATGACTGGAGGTCTGATGAAGATACAATGATTATTATACATCAGTGGTTCTCAACTCCTGTCTTCAGGACCCACCAACAGGCCAGGTTTGCAAGATAACCAAAATACATCACAGATGATATCATTTGCTGCTCAGTGATTGCAGTATTCTAGTTTGCATCTCCCCAAGGTAATGCAAAAACCTGGCCTGTTAGTGGGCCCTGAGAACAGGAGTTGAGAACCACTGTTATACATAATCAAGGGCCCTTTCAAAAGTGGCACAGACCACTAATGACCAAAAAGGGAAAGTTATAAAGTAAGTTCAAAATAAAATTGTTACAACCTAAACAAAGATGGGCAGAATTACACATCTAGTGCTTGTGCAACCCCTTTAAGTGTTAGACATAGTGCATCACCAATTAGAAAATATTTTTTTATTGACATACCTCACTTACAGTTTTAAGGAAAGAATATCACTAACAAACAAAAGATGCTAAAATACAGCTAAACCGTTTAAATATAACATCTTATTACAGGTGGTGAATTATTTGTTGGTTTGTACAATGACTTCTGGGGAAGAGATGCCACTTTATTTAGGAGCATGGGACATCTGCCACACATTCGAACAGAGCATGACGATGATAGAATCCTAAAAGGTAATTAAACTTAGGTACAAAAATATACATATATATTTTCATTTCAATTCTGTTGCATGTTTATGGGTGTTTGATGGGAATATTTCATTGTTCAGGTCACAATTAGCTTTATGTACAATCCACCTCATATATTCCAGCAAAAACACACTGGGATTGATTTACTAAAACTAGTTCACTCTGAATATAGTGCAGCTGTGCATGGTAGCCAATCAGCTTCTAACTTCTGCTTGTTCAATTAAGCTTTAACAAAAAAAAAAAACCTGGAAGCTGATTGGCTACCATGCAGAGCTACACCAGATTTTGCACACTCCGGTTTTAGTAAATCTCCCTCACTGTGTCAATATGTCTGCTTCATTCCTCTGCATAGCGTTCAAATACCACTGAAACATGGGCCACCGTGTAAAGCAAACATTGATGGTATTTGGAGCAAAGGTGTAATAAGGCCTAAGCACCCAGTACCTGCGTGTAAGAGAGTTCAAAACTGAATGTGAACCATTATATTTGTTAGAACATCGGAAGGTAGAATAGTCGTAGATGGATTTTAGGCTCCATTCGCACTTGTGCGACTTGTCATGCAACTTTGGACATCAAAGTCACATGAGAAGTCATTCCCCATGTTTTACAATGATAACCATTCACATATGTGAGACTTAAAGTAGCAGCACCTTCAAAATACTTCATGCACTACTTTGGTCCGACTTTAATGCAACTTGATGGCCTAAGACTTCAATGTTAACCCTCAAAAGTTGCAGGAAAGTCGAATGTTATACAATACAACAGTTGTGCAAAAGTTGTCCATTACCATTGGTCAAAGCCAAAGTCGTATCCAAGTTGCACCCATCCAAAGTTGCATCAAAGTTGTATAAAAGTTGCACTATGCTGTTGAATTTAAGCGAACTGTGTGTTTATTTAAGGCAAATCCCTTTAATGTATTCCTAAAGTTAAGCTCTGCCTCCTGTTGGCAGAGCTTAACATAGAAATTGGGGTCTTTACAATCCATTGCATGTAGTACTTCCCCCATGAACCTGCTCTAAGCTGCATGGTACATGACTATTCATTTAATCTTTAGCCATCGGATGATAATATGTGCCGTAATACCTGACAAAACAAGCAAGTTAGAAAAATCTTAACCAGGCGGTCACCAGGAGGAAATATTAAACTAAGGAAAATTGAGGAGGGAAAATAAAGATAAATACAGTAAAAAAATTAGGAATCCAGCAAATAGTAACTTATTTTAACATATCTTATAGGTAGAAGTGTGCTTTATTTTAGAAACATTGTAATAATTTATTTCCTTTTGCCTATTTTTGTGTAGAACCAAAATTTGTAGGCTCCTATATGATTCCAGACAATGAGGACAAAGACGACAATAAAATATATTTCTTTTACACTGAAAAGGCAATGGAAGGAGACAAAGGAGCCCAAGCAATATATTCTAGGGTGGGAAGAATCTGTGCTGTAAGTACATTTTGTATACACATCTAACATGCAATATTTCAATTATGTATGAGAATTGAGTACAGGTTTTTTTGTTTTTTTTTCAGAATAATTCATTTAAGAGATATTAAACAATGCATTTACCCTATACCTAAAAGTAAATAGTGGCACTAGTAATACAATGCTATAAAAAAAACACCCAGTGACAAGTGTTAGTCACTATATCAATAGTGACTATAATTATAGTCCATGATTTAAATAGTCCAAAATATGTCACAGTGATTCCAAATTTGATTATAAAAGGATTGTGGTCCTCCAGATCTTCCACCACACCACATGCATATAGTGAATCCGCTCCCCTTAAGAAACGCACTCACCAAATGAAGATTGCTTGCACTCTCATGCTTGGCAAACAAAACATTCATCCTCATAGGGTTAAATCATCCAACGATATCCAAACGTGAGTGGGGTGTCAAATCGTAGTATTTTAGGTTCATTATTTCTTCTACACAAGATGCTACTTCTGTGTTTGCAGTAACATGATTGGGTATATAAAAAGCATCTTAGAGAGTGCATCTTAGATGGGCAGAGGTTCACTAATCTGTAAAAATCGAAAAAGTGTCAAACAATTTCAGAATAATGTTCTTTAACATAAAATTGCAAAGACTGAAAATATATCCTCCGGATCTCCTGCCCAGGTAAGCCCACCGGGTACCCAGTAGTTGATCCAGGCTCTCGAGTCGATCGCCCTTCGGGGGGTCAGGAAGGAATTTTTTCCTCTGCTGTAGCAATTGGCTGGCTCAGCTAGGGGTTTTTTGCCTTCCTCTGGATCAACAGGAGGGAGGCAGGCAGCCCATCACCACCAGTACTACACACCATCTTTCAGCCAGCAACTATATCTCCAGCAGCAGGAGCAGCCTCCAGCCCCTCCATCCCCCAGCGGCCCCGCATCCGCCTTCAGCAACAATCTTTACCACCATGTGCAATTTCAAGTACACTGCAGATGCCCTCCACAGGCTAAGAAAAACCACCTTAACCATACCAACCGACACTAAAAAAAGACTAAAAAAAGAAAAAATACTACGGACCAAACCACAGTCAACCATCAAACACAAGGAGACACCAATCCAACCACAGCAACTAGCATGCGCCCTGATCAACACCAGATCGGCAGTCAAACACAGACTGGAAATCCACGACTTCATCACCGAAAACAACATAGACTGCCTCTTCATTACAGAAAGCTGGCTAACACCCGACTGCAACACCATCCTAACGGAACTGGTGCCTCAGAACTACAGCATCCTAACTGAGCATAGAATTGGAAAAAAAGGAGGAGGCCTAGCAGTGATCTTCAAATCGCATCTGGTGTTCACCAAACCAACTACACAGAAATCAGTGCCTTTTATGGAAACACTCTCCCTGCGGCTTCAAACAACACCCCAAGACACCATTCACATACTACTATGCTACAGACCGCCAGGACCAAAGACCAATCTCCTTACACCACTTACCGAACTCATCTCAATGCACACTCTGGAAAACAAAAAGTTTCTGGTACTCGGGGACCTCAACCTCTGGGCAAACTCTACCCAAGACCCTATCGCGACCGCCTGCATTAGCCAACTGAAAGAACTAGGTCTTCGACAACTGATAAATGCTCCCACGCATGGTTCAGGACACACTCTAGACCTCATCTTCGAACAGAATATAGACATTAACATATTCGACAACACACCACTCCCATGGACGGACCACCACGCCATCAAATTTAAAATCACAGCCGAGACCACCCTTCAAAAACAGAAACAGATAACAACAACACACTGCAACAGATCTCAAAAGAAACTACACTCCGAACTCTTCAAAACCACTTTATCAAACAAAATAACATTGTTAAACTCAAACTTCTCAACGGAACAAACACTCAACTTCCTAAACAAGGCACTACTACAAACAGCAGACTTAGTGGCGCCAAAACGCAGATCACTCTTCCGCAATAAAAACTCCAGATGGTTTAATGACACCCTCACACTACTGAAACAAGAACGTAGAAGAGCTGAAAGAGCATGGAGAAGAAATCCTACCAAGGAAAACCATTCAAAATACAAAGTACTCACTGGGAAATACCACAAAGCAATCTTCCAAGCCAAAAAAGAACATTTTTCAAACACCATCTCAACTGCTTTAAACCGACCGCGGGAACTCTTCAAAATAGTCTCCCAATCAATGAACCCTACCTGCTTAGAGCCCCCAGCAAACGATACGCAAGAATTCTGTAATGAGCTATCAAAGTTCTTCATCGACAAAATCGACAATATTCGCAAATCAATTCACCAAAAAAAAAAAACAACTCACCCAAAGCAAGAAGAGGATCTCGACACGAACATCACAAAACCACCAGATCTATCTCTATCACCAATCTCCATTGACACGACTAGAAACATCATGAGAAGTCTTCGAGACAGCACATCTCCAAACGACATAATCCCCACAAAACTCCTGAAAGAATGTTCCGACATTCTGGCCCCTACTATAACACACCTCATAAATCAATCGTTCAAAGAGGGGATTGTGCCAACCACTCTCAAGGAAGGTATCATCAAACCCCTACTAAAGAAACCCAATCTCGACCCTAAGGACCCCAACTACCGCAGACCAATAACTAGCCTCAATACCATCTCCAAGATTATGGAGAAAGCGGTAGTACAACAGCTACAGCGCCACCTGGACACACACCAACTCCTGGATCCTCTGCAATCAGGCTTTTGCCCAGGGCATGGCACAGAAACAGCACTTCTCAAAATATGGGATGATGCCCTCGAAGCAGCCGATGACGGAGAATCATGTCTCTTGGTACTATTAGACCTCAGTGCAGCATTTGACACAGTGGACCACAACACTCTACTCGCCCGCCTCAAAGAAGTAGCAGGAGTCACAGACTCTGGTCTAAAATGGTTTGCTTCCTTCTTAGATAATCGTTCTCAGATAGTGAAACTTGGAGCATTAACTTCTGAAACCCGAGAAATCTCCTGTGGAGTCCTGCAGGGTTCACCCTTATCACCAGTCCTTTTCAATGTCTACATCCGCCCACTCCTCAAAATCATCAGAAAATCGGACCTCTCCTTCCACTCATATGCTGATGACACCCAACTGTACTTTCGCATCACTGGACAAAAAGACCACCATCAACAACTAGAAAAATGCCTCACTATGATAGATGACTGGATGACCGTTAGCTCCCTCAAACTCAACGGGTCAAAAACAGAACTTCTTCTCCTACACGCTAACCAAAATGCCAAAAACAAGGCTCTGGGGATACCTCCCACCATCTTAGGACAGACCATCTCTCCGAGCACCAAAGTCAAGAGTCTCTGAGTTATCTTTGACTCAGAAATGACAATGGATGCACAAATAGGATCGGTTGTCAGTGGATCCCACCATCTCCTCCACTTGTTACGTAGACTTATCCCCTTCATCCCAGAGGAGGACAAAGCAGCAGTAGTTGGAACAATCATCAATTCCCGACTCGATTACGCTAACACGCTCTATTTAGGATTACCCCAATATCAGCTTGCGCGCTTACAACTCATCCAAAACACGGCGGCAAGACTGTTAACAGGAAAAAAACCCTGGGAGTCAATCTCCCCATCCCTCAGGAGCCTACACTGGCTAACCGTAAAGAATCGGATCACATTCAAGACCCTCTGCCTCACCCACAAATGCATACAAGGAAACGCGCCTCAATACCTTCGAGAGAAAATAAAACACTACACACCAAATCGCAATCTTCGATTGTCCAACCAAAACCTCCTTCTCATTCCCAAATACCGCTACAAAGCAAAGGGAGAACGGAGGTTTGCAGTCCAAGGACCTCGACTATGGAACGCACTTCCGCCCCACATACGCATGGAAGAAAACCATCTGGCTTTCAGGAAAAAACTCAAGACCTTCCTCTTCTAGAAGCTGTCAACACCAACGCATTAGCGCCTTGAGGCAATTCGGTTCGCATTTGCAGCGCTCTATAAATTTTTCATTCATTCATTCATTCATTCATTCATCACAATCTGTAGTACATAATATCATCCAAAAATTCTACTGTACTGTCCTAGCATTTGTACATCAGAACTGATCAATTTTCATATATATATATGTGTGTGTATATATATATATATATATATATATATATATATATATATATATATATATATATAAATCACCCCCTTGGCATTTTTCGTGTTTTGTTGCCTCACAACCTGGAATTAACATGGATTGTTTGAGGATCTGCATCATTTAATTTACAGAACATGCCCACAACTTTGAAGATTTTTTTTGTTATTGTGAAGCAAACAACAAATAGGACAAAATAACACAAAAAGTCAATGTGCATAACTATTCATCCCCCTAAAGTCAATAGTTTGTAGAGCGACCTTTTGTGGCTATCACAGCTCCAAGTCGCTTTGGATAAGTCTCTATGAGCTTGCCACATCTTACCACTGGGATTTTTGCCCATTCCTCCTTGCAAAACTGCTCCAGCTCCTTCAAGTTGGATGGTTTGCGCTTGTGAACAGCAATCTTTAAGTCTGACCACAGATTTTCTATTGGATTAAGGTCTGGGCTTTGACCAGACCATTCCAACCCATTTACATGTTTCCCCTTAAACCACTCAAGTGTTGCTTTAGCAGTGTGTTTGGGGTCATTGTCCTGTTGAAAGGTGAACCTCCGTCCTAGCCTCAAATCACATAAAGAGTGGTACAGGTTTTGTTCAAGAATATCCCTGTATTTAGCACCATCCATCTTTCCCTCAACTCTGACCAGTTTCCCAGTTCTGACTGCTGAAAAACATCCCCACAGCATGATGCTGCCACCTCCACTTGTTGTATCAGATGTTTCACATCACGGGTAACCTCCTGCACAAACATTTCAACCGGTACATAAGTGGTGGGGGGAACAGATTTAGACTTCATTGTCAACCTCAGTGCTTTACAATTCAATCTCCCCTCCATTGTTTCATTCTGGGTAAACGGTTTATGAAGGAAATGAACCTTCCATCTAATACTGCGGAATAGGCAATATAAATCTTGATCCAACTTAAATAGATCTAAATGACTTTTAGGGCAAAATGATAAACCACGGTTAAAAAGTCCTACCTCCTTCGATGACAAGACCCGTCTGGAGATGTGATGTATTAGATCTCCCTTGATCGACCACGATTGCCTTGTGTATTGCTGTGTCTGTCTTGACTTCCATCTCTGTTGTAACGAGACCTGGTTTGCATCCGGGTAGTGGACATCTCTCTCCGATCTGTTTGTAAAAAATTAGATGGGGAATCGGTGTCTGTATTAGCTGAAGAGTTATCAGACATCTCTCTCCTGTGACTTCCATATTCCATATGACCTCGTCGGTTGTAGGGACGTGGCCATCTGTATACTTGATTCCTTTCATAGTCCTCGATATCCCGATCGAATTTGTTACGCTTTCTGGTCTCCAATTCAAAGCGATACTTGTTTATACTTTCATCAGCACACTCCTTACATTTATTGAACTCCTCGGAGGTCATTGCAGTTCATAGCTCCAGTTCAATTTTGGTGAGTTGTTCCGATAATAAGGCCAGTTATTTATGTATGAATGAAATGGTTAGAGTCATCAGGTCAAACGAGCATTTGTTCAGGATCTGCATGAATGTGTTTTTAAATTCATCATTATCACTGAATAGAGTAGAGGCCAATCTCACCCTCAAACCTCTGGGAATCCGTTGTACCCGATGGTATTCAGCAAGGGTGAGTCCATGCAGTTCTAAAAAAGTATGTTTCCTTCTCAGTTTTTCCCATGTACGAGAGTTGTAGACCGGGGTGTTTCCCGTTAAGAAATTTCTGGATCCTGAAATCTGAGACATAATTTGTGTGGTCTCTTCCTGGGTGTAGGAAAAGGTTCATTTCCTTCATAAACCGTTTACCCAGAATGAAACAATGGAGGGGAGATTGAATTGTAAAGCACTGGGGTTGACAATGAAGTCTAAATCTGTTCCCCCCACCACTTATGTACCGGTTGAAATGTTTGTGCAGGAGGTTACCCGTGATGTGAAACATCTGATACAACAAGTGGATTTTAAGGATCATGTACCCAATAATCTTTCCCCTCAAGAAAGATTAGCTTTACGGGAATTAACTAAACAGAATGACATTGTTTGCAAACCTGTGGATAAAGGGGGTTCGGTGATGATCATGGACCCCCAGGCATATGAGAATGAGATCAAACATCAATTGGACGATCACACGGTGTATAAACCCCTACATTCAGACCCTACATGGAGTATTAGAAAGATTCTAGAGAGTATTGTGAAACCAGCAGTCAAGGAAGGGTTAATTTCACAAGACCTATTTGAATTTTTGTTACCGTCACATACCCGTATCCCCGTTCTATATATACTACCAAATATCCATAAAGATAATCATTCCCCACCAGGACGCCCGATTGTATCGGGGAGAGAATCTATTTTTGTCCCTCCAGCTAAATTATTGGATAAGGTATTATCACCTTTGGTGAGAAATACTCCATCTTACATCAAGGACTCTGGTGACTTCCTATCTAAAATTAGAGATCTACCACAGATTCATGATGACCTTATCCTTGTAACTTGGGATGTAACAAGCTTATATACATCGATTCTGCATAAGGCAGGCATTGAAGCAGCAATCAAATTGATCAGAAACTGTCATGAGTACTCAGAAGCCCAGATTTCTTTTTTTGAAAAATGATTTAATGTGGTTTTGCATAACAATTATTTTCTTTTCAGGGATCAGTACTATATACAGTTGACTGGAGTTGCTATGGGCTCCAATGTTGCCCCGCCATATGCATGTTCATTCATGCATGATTTTGAACAAAAATACATTTTTGTTAAAGAAAGTTTTCGGAAGTACTGTGCCACTTGGTGGCACTATATAGATGACATTTTTGCTATATGGCGTGGCAACATTGAATCGCTTAAAGCCTTTGATGAAATCATTAACAGCTTTTCTCCCAATATTCAATTTAAAATGCAAATTGGTGGTGGTTCGGTTCCCTTCTTGGATGTATGAGCCTACATTAAACAGGGACGGATTGAAACAGATATATACACTAAACCCACAGATAGGAACCAACTTCTAAGGTTTGATAGTTACCATCCCCCCCATGTATTTGGCTCCATTATTAGAAGCCAACTTCTCAGAGTAATGCGGATTGTGAGTGATAGTACAATAAGGGATAGCAGATTGGACAAAATGTGTTGTAAATTCAAAGAGCGGGGCTATCCGGAAGGTCTGATTAGACAGGAACTGAATAAAATTTTAAAGCCAATCAGCAATTGTAATCATAAAAAATATTGATCAAATAAACCTAGGATTCCTTTTGTTTTTCAATACAATAGTTACAGTGACAAGATTTTCAATTTAGTGAGGAGACATTGGTCAATTTGGAGACGATCATATCCACAGATAGAAGAATTTCAGCAAATCCCCATGAAAGCTTGTCGACGCAATAGAACTTTGCGCGATTCTTTGGTACGATCGGAATTTAGGCCTGATACCCAGGAAGAGAAAACAACTTTTCTGGGTAAGAAAAGAAAGGGTTGTTACCCATGTCTAAATTGTATCCAATGTAACCTAATGCTCAAAGGAAATCATTTTATTCACCCTACAACTAAGAATAGAATAACAGTGAATGGCTCCTATACATGTCAGTCATCATATGTAATCTACATCCTCATATGCCCATGCAATCTCCTTTATGTAGGTGAGACTACCCAGAAAATAAAGGATCGCATTGCACAGCATCGCAGCACGATCTGACACCCACAGTCAGGTCTCCCTGTGTCGCGTCACTTTTCTGAGATGGGACACGGATACCGATTTGCGATTCATGGTACTGGAGGAAATTCCTCGTGATAAAAGAGGGGGGACAGGATTCTAAACCTGAGCAAACGTGAAGTTTGGTGGATTAACAGACTGCAGTCTCTCTATCCGGATGGGATGAATAAGGATTAGATTTATATCTGTTTTTATAGAATTTGGATACAGGGGAGTATAATAATTCTATTTGTGATTTGCATATTATATCCCTTTCAGATTCAGTGGAGTGAACTCCCGTTTGGGAAAACAAGTTAACAGAAATAACAGCTGGAACGTATTATGAAATCTGAGACGATATTAAGAATATCAATGAATTGTAATGATTATTGATCAAATAAGGCATAGATAGAAACTTTGTAGTAATGAGAGAGGTTATATACTCTTTTTTAGTAGAAGATGACACATGGCAGGATGATAGTATGTGTAAATATTTTTGCAGTATAGAGATGTATGGTCTTTTACCATACATTGCTATAGAGTATGGGTTCATTATTTTAGTTTGGGCAATTAGTATTGTTAATTGTTTGATTGATGACATGCTGAGGGTGGATAAGAGAAGGTAATAATGTTGGGCTCTCCACACACAGCCAGAGATGCTTGATGAAGAGCGACTCACGCTCGATACTGTACAGTGGCTTGCACGTCTGCACTTTCAATGTTTGTATAATTGAAACTTTCAAGTAAAGGATATTTTTGCATCAAGCATCGATCCACGTTTTTCTTTATCAATTTATGGTGGAAGATTGGGAGTCCACCCTGATGGTGCTGTGATTGTAGTAAGGATTAAAGAAAAGAAGGTAACCCACCTGAAGTTATATATATATATATATATATATATATATATATATATATATATATATATATATATATATATATATATATATATATATAAAATTCAGGTGGGTTACCTTCTTTTCTTTAATCCTTACTACAATCGTAGCACCATCAGGGTGGACTCCCAATCTTCCACCATAAATTGATAAAGAAAAACTTGGATCGATGCTTGATGCAAAAATATCCTTTACTTGAAAGTTTCAATCATACAAACATATATATATATATATATATATATATATATATATATATATATATATATATATGTATGTATATATATATATATATATATATATATATATGTATGTATATATATATATATATATATATATGTATGTATATATATATATATATATGTATAAGGCAAAAACCCCAGCAGAGCATGCTCCAATTTGCTACAGCAGGGGAAAAAATTACTTCCTGATCCCCCAAGAGGCAATCAGATTTTCCCTGAATCAACTTTACCTATAAATGTTAGTACCCAGTTATATTATGTACATTTAGGAAAGTATCCAGGCCTTTCTTAAAGCAATCTGCTGAGCTGGCCAGAACCACCTCTGGCGGGAGTCTATTCCACATTTTCACAGCTCTTACTGGGAAGAAACCTTTCCATATTTGGAGATGAAATCTCTTTTCCTCTAGACGTAAAGAGTTCCCCGGTGACCTCTGTGTTGACCGCAAAGAGAATAACTCAACACCAAGTTCACTATATGGACCCCTTATATATTTGAACATATTGATCTTATCCCCCTTTATTCTTCTTTTCTCACGAGTGAATACATTCAGTTCCTCTAATCTTTCCTCATAGCTGAGCTCCTCCATGCTTCTTATCAGTTTGGTTGCCCTTTTCTGCACTTTCTCCAGTTACCCGATATCCTTTTTGAGAACTGGTGCCCAAAACTGAACTGCATATTCCAGATGAGGTCTTACTAATGATTTAAACAAGGACAAAATTATATCTCTCTCTCTGGAACCCATACCTCTCTTAATACAAGAAAGGACTTTGCTGCTTTGGAAACCGCAGCTTGGCATTTCATGCTATTATTGAGCTTATGATCTACCAAAACCCCAAGATCCTTCTCCACTACAGATTCCCCCAGTTGTACTCCCCCTAGCATGTATGATGCATGCATAATCTTAGCCCCCAAGTGCATAACTTTACATTTCTCAACATTAAACCTCATCTGCCACATAGTCGCCCAATTAGACAGTGCATTGAGGTCGGCTTGTAAATTGGAGACATCCTGTAAAGACGTTATTCCACTGCATAGCTTGGTGTCATCTGCAAAGACAGAAATGTTACTTTTGATCCCAGACCCAATATCATTTATAAAGATATTAAAAAGTAAGGGCCCCAGCACTGAACCTTGGGGTACACCATTGATAACCTTGGACCATTCAGAGTAAGAATCATTAACAACTAATCTCTGAATTCTGTCTTTTAGACAGTTTTTTATCCATTTACAAACTGATATTTCCAAGTTTGTAGACTTTACCTTACACATGAGCCGTGTGTGGGGAACTGTGTCGATTGCTTTTGCAAAATTCAAGTATACCACGTCCACAGCCACCCCTCTGTCCAAGGTTTTACTTACCTCTTCATAAAAAGAAATCAGGTTTGTCTGACAACTTCTGTCTTTCATGAATCCATGCTGTCTGTTGATTAAAATGTTTTGTTTCCAGCAAGAACTCATCTATGTGATCTTTTATTAAATGCTCCAGTATCTTCCCGACTATAGAATTTAAACTAACAGGTCTATAGTTACTTGGTAAAGACTTTGATCCCTTTTTAAATATAGGCACCACATTCGCCATGCGCCAATCCAGTGGTACTATTCCCGTCATTAATGAGTCCCTAAAAATGAGATACAATGGCTTTGAAATTACAGAGCTCAATTCTTTTAGGATCCGTGGGTGGATGCCATCAGGTCCAGGTGCTTTATTCTGTCTAAATATTTCTGGACCATATCACTTTTTAGCCATTGTGGATCATTCGGAGCTGTGTCAACACCACCCTCATTATGGACTTGAGCTCCCCCATGCTCTTTTGTATACACAGAGCTGAAGAAAGTATATAATAAATTAGCCTTCTCTTTGTCCCCAGTTACCCACTCTAGATTATTTTGTAAAGGGCCTACATGGTAAGACCAGATCTTTTTACTATTAATATATTTGAAGAATTTTTTGGGTTTGTCCTACTATCTTTTGCAATCTGTCGTTTGTTTTGAATTTTTGTATCCTTGATTTTTTTTTTACATATTCTGTTAAATTCTTTGTAACATTTAAAAGACACTAGTGTTACTTCATGTTTATATTTTTAAAAAGCTCTTTTCTTATTGTTTATAGCTTTTTTAACTTTGACCGTGAGGCATATAGGTTTTGTTTTAAACTTATTGCCCATGGGAATATACTTTGCAGTGAGATCCCAAACATCTTTTTGAAGAATTCCCATTTCTGTTCTGTGTTTATCGATGCAAATATTCCTTTCCCAGTCTAAATCCTGGAGAGCAGCCCTCATCCTTGGAAAATTTGCTCTCTTGAAGTTAAGTGTTTTTATCTTTCCCGTATGTATTTCTTGTTTACAGCTAACATCAAATGGAGTAATGAGCTCTGCATGGTTTGAGATTACCAGGTCCAACAGAGCTTCATTCCTAGTTGGGGCCTCAACAAACTGGACCATAAAATTGTCCTGTAATAGGTTTATAAATGTTTGCCCTTTAACTGTCCCAGCAGTGCCATTACCCCAGTCAATTTCTGGGTAGTTAAAATCCCCCATTATTATCACCGTCCCAGCCCTTGCAGCCCTTTCCATCTGTGCAAGGAGCTGAGTCTCCACCTCCTCGTTAATATTGGGTGGTCTATAACAAACTCCAATGATTAACTTTCAACTACGACCATCTATATATAGATAGATAGATAGATAGATAGATAGATAGATAGATAGATAGATAGATAGATAGATAGATAGATAGATAGATAGATAGATAGATAGATATACCATAGTTTGTAGATGCCATAACTTTCACACAAACCATTTAATATCCACTTTTTGGGGGTTTTTTTATCAAAGACATGTAGCAGGATACATTTTGGCCTAAATTTATGACACAATTTGACTTTATTGGATATGTCTTTTGACAGAAAGTTGAATATATACTAGATTTTGAATATATACTAGATAGCCACCCCCATCAAATCATTCTTTGCAGCTATTACCTTTTGTACCATCACCCCCTCTCTTTAGAATGTAAGCTCTACGAGCAGGGCCCTCCTGTACCTTTTGTATTGAACTGTACTGTAATTGTGTTGTCCCCCTTATACATTGTAAAGCGCTGAGTAAACTGTTGGCACTATATAAATCTCATATAATAATAATAATAATAATAATAATAATAATAATAATAATAATAATAGATTTTCTTCAAAAATTTCAGTCTGTTTTTGTTTATTGCAAAAAATACCCAGTGGTGATCAAATAGGACCGAAGGGAAAGCTGTATGAAAAAAAAAAAACATTGAACTTGCATTTTTTTTTGTAGAATGACATTGGGGGCCAGAGAATGATGGTAAATAAATGGACCACATTTCTAAAATCAAGACTGGTTTGCTCAGTACCTGGACCACATGGGATTGACACACACTTTGATGAACTAGGTAAATTATTTACATGTTTGTAATGTACAACAGTTAGATTTTCTTTGTTTTACAATATATCTTTGAATACAATTTACATTATGCAGCATTACTACAAAGTCACTACAAGTCAAAGTGCTTGAAAATCTACTTCAAAAACAATTGAAGGAGCAATGTTTTACAAACAGGTGTATAATAGCAATTTTATGAGAGGACTAGAGTGATGGAAAACACTTCTTAAAAAATTTAACCATAGAATTAGACATTTATATTGCAGATGCACATTAAGTGGAAATATGTGATTTTCCGCAATTATCTTGTTCCATTAGCTGTCAATTTTACAATCATGAATGAACACGTTTTTATTACTGTGGAGATTTAATACAGTTGTTGAGATTTCCACACATTGATTGCATTGGGGTAATCTAGGTGGTCATCTGGGACCCGGACTCTAAAGCCTCGTACACACGATCGGATTTTCCGACGAGAAATGTGTGATGACAGGCTGTTGGCGGAAAATCCGACCGTGTGTATGCTCCATCAGACTATTGTTGTTGGGTTTTCCAGGGACAAATGTTGACTAGCAGGTTTTAAAATTTTCCGCGGACAAATGATTGTTGTCGGATTTTACGAGCGTGTGTACACAAGTCCGTCGGACAAAAGTCCAAAGTACAAGCAAGGATGAGCCAGAAGTGGTCGGTCTTGTAAACTAGTGTTCATAATGGAGAATTAACATTTGTGACGCAACAAATTATGAAATCTCGAAATGCAGCGCACAATTCTCTACTTCTTTAATGGTATAATAATGAGGCTGATTTGCTGGTGATACCGATGGAGTTATTGCAAACAAATTTTCAAAGGCTTTTTTTTCTAGTAATATCAAGAATATTATTATTATGCTTTTTGTTTATTTGGGCAAGTAACCACAACAGCATTATCCCGTAGTTTTTAAGATCAAAGATACAACTATGTTGGTGTCCCTTGTCAATTTACATTGTATTTTTTTAAATGTAACTGCCTACTCCCAAACTGTCATTTGAAGTAAAACACATAGCCAAATATTATTCTACACAACTTTTTTATTGTGCATTAAAAAAGAAAACAAATAAAATTAGACATGCTATCTGCCAATAGAACTTAACCAAAAAGTGCATTCTTTGCATCCAAAAATATAGAAAATATACCAAATCAAATCCTTATTCAACCAAAAAAATTATGTCAAAGCAATAACTCCAAGGCCAATAATAAATAACATGTTATCTCCTCCGATTCCCCAACATGTCTGGTTGACGAACGGCCGTTCAGAAATGAACTGAAAAGCACGAAATGAAAAGCACGAATCAACACTCACCAAGCTTCTACTAACATGAACTTAGCAGAAGAAGCCCAAAGGGTGGCACTAACAAGCTGAAAAACCATGTAGTACGTCATTACGTTTGTGATTGTTGGCCAACAATTGTGTGTAAGCAAGACAAGTTTGGGCCAACGCCCTTCGGACAAAAGTCTGCGGTTTTGTTGGCCAACAATCCAATCGTGTGTACGAGGCTTAAGACGTTTAGGCTTATCCTAATAAAGAGTAATGCCAGCTTATACAAGCCATAATTAAAAGTATATATATTGCAAGAAAATGCAGAAAAATAAAACATAAGCAAATATGGGGTCCTAGATGCTTTGTTTCTGACCTTGGGCTGTTTAATTGTTAACATTACTGTCCTTTGCTATCCCTACCTAGCAAGGAACCAAGGGTGGAAAAGTCCTACCAAGAAACATTTGGAATGGGAAAAACAGTGCATGATGCAAATGTGCTGAAATACGGAGACATTCTGCACCATGCTGAGGCAGGATGAGGCAGTGAATTCTGACAGGTGTAGCCCAACATTGTGATGTGCCTGGCTAAGTCTACCAATCTGTAACCCGTGGTAGGTAGAGATAAACAGATACAATTGAGAGAGAAGGCGGACATATGAATAATAGTGGCATAAATGCTGTAGGAATTGGCACATTTCGGCTTTCAGCTGAAGAGAGGATTGGAGATGAAGGACTGCATGCATCAGAAGAGCAATGTAAGACCCTCAATAATTAGAAGATTTTTAAAACATGGCACTAAATTGATAATATCAAAGTTAATCAAATAAGAATTACTGAATTAGGAGAAGTTGAGAATGATGTTATTGTATAGAATACGGTATGTAGACAATGATGATCATTATTATTGTTTTAACAAATACTTTTTTTTTCTTTAATGCAGAGGATGTGTTCTTGTTGCACACCAGAGATACTAAAAACCCTGAGATATTTGCTCTTTTTAGCACAACCAGGTAAGAGTTATATGATAAAATTGTATAGTACAGCTTATTATTATACAGAATTTTTACAGGATTTATACAGTTTAAAAAATGTAGGTAAACAGAGTTTATGACCTGTGCAAAGGTGTGATTACAGTGAAGTCTGCTAATTTGTAATGTTTTATATTGTTGTTTTGTCCAAAAATAAATATCTGAAAAGGCATACACATTTTTCTTACATGTTTTATTTGTGTAAGCTACTGTAACATTGGTGTTTTTTTTACATTCAACAGCTTTCTCTACCACTGTTTTTATTCCATACAGTACTTGATGTGGTTAAAAAGTTTGTGTTGTGGCATGATACAATTAGTACAGCTGTTTGGTAACATCAGTTTAATGCCTAGTAATTTACCTCATATTAATAAAGAAAAAAAAGGTTTGAGACTTTAAATGAGATGCATGAGAGCATGCATCTCCATCCCTGATTCTGTATAAGAAAAGAGGAAGGTTTGGGACTTTGAATTAGGCATAAAGTTGAGGCTACCTAAGCTTTCAATGTAGAAAAGATTAATTTTAAAACATATAGAACCATCTGTGTGGGCATGTAGCATCTGTGTAAGCCCAAGATGTCCACCACGAGAGCTGAGGTGTGAAATCCCCAAGAAGAATGTTCACATGATAATAAAAATGGGCTCCACTTCTGTGGATACAAATGAATTGTGTATAACAATTTATAATAGTTTTTGTAGCGAGAAAGATAGCACAAGCCCATAACTAAATGGAGGGAAATGGAGATCAACAAAATATAAACAATGACATAGGGCCCAGAGCCATTACCATGAAGGGTTGTAAAGGAGCTGTAAAGTTAGTAGTAGTGTGATATGGTATACAATCCCACATACCAATAGGAAACCAAATAATGAACAGAAAGACCGAGTAATGAAAAAAGTGAAAGAAACTCACAGCGAATTGGCCTTGAAATACACAAGGCTGGGATCCAGAACCAAAAATGCATGTGTGTACAGGGTAAGCTGCACAAGGCTCAGTGCTGCTAAGTGAATGTGTTAAATACTTCCTGCGTCCTTCCAAGCGTCACACAGACATGACGATGGAGGAGGGGCGTCCTCGCCAGAGCAGCCAGAGCCGGCCACCGAGGCTTGGACATCACCTCCCAAGTGTCAGCCAAGAAGGTGGAGAAGCATGCGCTGGCAATGCAAAGCTCATCAGGACGTCACACACTCAGGCGGCAGCATGGCGCCAATGCATAATGGAGATACCTGCCTGAACCCTTGCCCCCAGCCAGAACAGACTAGAGGGGAAGGGGAGGGATATCAGAACCACATCACAGCTCCCGAAGATGGACAGCGCAAAAGCCCTAAACAAAACCCCCGGTCACACAGCCCAAAAACAACCCGACCATGGAAAAATGCTGGAATGTAAAAATAATGTGGCCTGAGAAAAGTCAATCAGGCCAAAGACAGATCCGTCATGAATTGAATGGAAGGAATGCATAAATTATTATAAACTGCATGGCAGCCTCACCTCTGCCTCCATCCCTAATTGCAAAAATAAAAGAAAGGTTTGGGACTTTGAATGAGATGCATGGGAACATGCATCTCAATCCCTGATTCTGTATAAGAAAAGAGGAAGGTTTGGGACTTTCAATGAGGCATGAAGTCGAGGCTAGCAAGCAGTCAATGTAGAAAAGATTAATTTTAAAACATATACATGTTACATATAAAATGTATCAAAAATATCATACATAAAAGCATGGAAAAGCATGCTATAGCAAAACCATGCTGGTAATTAGGGATGAGCCCAATGTTCAAGTCGAACGTAAGTTTGCCTGTTCGGCAAATACCGAACATTATCGGACGTTCGCGGGAAATTCGAGCACCGCGGAACGCCCCATAATACACTGCAAGATAGCAGTGCATTGATGTCTGATGATTGGCCAAAGCATGCACCTGACTTGCATGCTTTAGCCAATCAGAGCACGCTCTGCTGTGAGAGCCATGATTGGTCAAAGGCAGGGTGCTAAGTCCACGCCCCACACTATATATGCCTGCTTACATGGCAGCCATATATAGTGTTATCAATGATAGAAGTTAGCTAGAAGCAGGTTAGTTAGTGGTGTGCAGGCAGTTTAGTATATATATATATATATATATGTATATATATAGATAGATATATATATAGATAGATAGATATGTATCTATATCTATGTATGTATATATATATATATCTATATCTATAGATATAGATATATATCTATATATATATACAGTATAGATATAGATATAAATACAGTATATACAGTGTAGTCAGTGTAGTGTAGACTAAATATACAGTGCAGGCAGTGTATTTTATATATATATATATTTATATATGTATACTCTGCATTCGGTGTAGACTATATATACAGTGCAGGCAGTCTAGTGGTCTAGTGTATATATATATATATATATATATATATATATATATATATATATATAGTGCAGTCAGTATACAGTATATAATACAGTAGTGTGGTTGGTTAAGGGGAGCCCTATAACAGATTTAAGAAAAAAACAGTATGCGTCCCCCCCAGTCCATACCGGGCCCTTTTGGTCTCGTATAGATTTTAAGGAGAATTCCACGCCAAAAGGTAAAAACAAAATTGGCATGGGGTACCCCCCAAAATCCATACCAGACCCCTATCCGAGCAATTAGCCTGGCAGGCCAGAAAAGGGGAGGGGACGAGCAAACGCCCCCCCTCCTGAACCATACCAGGCCGCTTTCCCTCAACATGGTCCCCCCAAAGCACCTTGTCCCCATGTTGATGTGGACAAGGCCTCATCCCCACAACCCTTTCCCGGTGTTTGTGTGGGTCTGTGGGTGGTGGGCTTATCGGAATCTGGAAGCCCCCTTTAACAAGGGGGCCCCCAGATCCCACCCCCCATGTGAATGGGTAGGGGTACATTGTAATGGTCCAAAATGTCCTGGTATGCTGACACCTTAAGAGTTCCCTTCACTGGAACTAAGGGGCCAAGCTCAACTCCTAAAAACAACCCCACACCATAATCCACCCTCCACCAAATGATTTGGACCAGTGTACAAAGCAAGGTCCATAAATATTTGGATGAGCAAGTTTGGACTCATATGCACTAATGCACCACCAAAACATCAGAGATGTAGGCATTTGAACTGAGCACTGATAACAAGCTGAAAGGTCCCTCTTCTCTTTAGTCCGGAGGATGCAGTGCCCATGGTTGCCAAAAAGAATGGCAAATTTTGATTCGTCTGACCACAGAACAGTTTTCTACTTTGCAACAGACCATTTTGAATGAGCTTTGGTCCAAAGAAGACGACAGCGTTTCTGCATTGTGTTCAGAAATGGCTTCTTCTCTGATATCATGATAAAGTATTACTTTGTATTTTTTGAAGAGAGAAACAATATAAGTACAGAACTCAATAAATATGATATCCTGAATATATATTCAGTATAATAAAAAATGTCCAGATAAAATTAAGGTGAACTAAATAGAACTGTAAAAAGAGTGTCCACGGTGTGTAGAAAGTTCATCCAGTATATAAGTTCTTGGTGTAATATGCACTCACCAAAACATCCAGCGAGATCCACCAAAAGTTATGAAAAGATCCAGTGCACGTGAGCCTCCACCCAAACTATGCAGTCACCAGAAATAAGTTAAAAAAGACTCCAATCAATACCCCTTAGCAGCCACGCCTCAGCACTTCTTGTTAGCAGCATAAACTCCTTCCAGGAACCCACAAACTGCACATAAAGAGCTTGCCAAACAGGGAGCCCGAAATACTTGTAAAGTATTGTATAGCAAAATACCAAACACATTGGCTAATTAAAACTTAAATGGACATTTGGATGATATGCGGACATATCAATGTGTTAAAAAAAAGTGTATAATTAAAAAAGCATTTAACCTATCAATAATGATACGTTGAAAATTAAAGTGAAATCAAAAAATGCCAATAAAAAAAATATATGAATGGAACTGATCATTTGTGGGAATACAAAATAACAGATAGTACACCAGATAAAAATAGATACCCAAAATAGATGAAAATATATAAAGGTAAAAACTAAAATAAAATAACAAGATAGGCCTATCTAGCTTGTATCAATAGAACAGTTTATGTCCAAGTCGACATTCAACCCTGAGGGGACAAAAGTGTCCATTTCGTAAATCCAGAGGGTTTCTAATTTTGACAGCTCTCTTGTATGATGACAGCCCCTCCAATGTGGAATAATAACATCTATACCTACAAATTTTAGTAGACTGGCATTTCTATGGTAGAATTTTCTAAAAGGGGATTTTAAATTGTGCTCCCTAAAACCTCTCTTGATGGGAACATTCTAAAATATATGCTACTGATTTGGTATTGCATGTTATGAAGGAATTAATAGCATAATTCCTCCCTTTGAATTATTTGATTGCACACCAAACTGTGTTCACAAACGATGATTTTTGGAAGTATTCCTGAACAGTGATGTTCATCACAGAATCATGCCCGTTTTTAATGCAATGCAGTCGGAGGGCCCGAAGATCATGGACATCCAATATTGCATTTCAGTCTTGTCCCCTGCATACAGAGATCTCTCCAGATTCTCTCTCTTTTTTGATGATATTATGTACTCTAGATGATGATTAGAGATGAGCCGAACACCCCCCAGAACTTGTGAACAGGCAAAAAATTTGTGTGAACACCATTAAAGTCTATGGGACACGAACATGAAAAATCTAACTTTTTCCTGCGTTTAGAACAGTACCACAGCAAAATTACATTTCTAAAGGAAAAAATGTCATTTAATATTGCTTACGGCTGTAATGAATTGTCGGATCCTGGCAATATAGATAAAAATCATTGAAAAAAATGGCATGGGTTCCCCCCAGAGCATTACCAGGCCCTTTGGGTCTGGTATGAATATTAAGGGGAACCCTGCACCAAAATAAAAAAAATGCGTGGGAGTCCCCCAAAATCCATACCAGGCCCTCCAGGTCTGGTACGGATATTAAGGGGAACTTTGCACCAAAATTTAAAAATATTGGTGTGGAGATCCCCCCAAAATCCATACCAGACCCTTCAGGTCTGGTATGGATTTTAAGAGGAACCCCATGCCAAAATAAAAAAAGATTACGTGAGGGTCCCCCCAAAATCCATACCAGACCCTTATCCAAGCACGCAACCTGGCAGGCCGCAGGAATAGGGGGCACGAGAGAGTGCCCCCCCTCCTGAACCGTACCAGGCCACATGCCCTCAACATGGGGAGGGTGTTTTAGGGTCCCCCAAAACACCTTGTCCCCATGTTGATGGTCACAAGGGCTTCTTCCCCACAACCCCAGCCCGGTGGTTGTGGGGGTCTGCGGGTGGGGGGCTTATCAGAATCTAGAAACCCCATTTAACAAGGGGACCCCCAGATCCTGCCCCCCCATGTGAATGGGTATTGGGTACATTGTACCCTTACACATTCACCAAAAAAAGTGTCAAAATGGTAAAAATGACAGTAGACAGTTTGGGATAAGTCCTTTATTTTAAAAAAGTGCCCCGCGATGTAACTCTATCTTCGATGACAGCTCCGCCGACCCGAGAAAAAAAAAACGGAAAAACTCTGCCTCAATGGGAGGCGTCCCGCGACTGCAGGCTTTTTGCAATGACAGCTAATATATAGCTGAGGGGTGATGTAAACAGGTGACCCCACCCCTTCTGATTTCATGTGATGTCCCGTAACATCAGAGGGGGCGGGGTCACCCATTTACAACACCGGGTGGCCCCACCCTCAGCTATATAACAGCTATCATTGCAAAAAGCCTGCAGTAGCGGGACGCCTCCCATCAAGGCAGAGTTTTTCCGTTTTTTAAATTTCCTCGGGTCGTCGGCGCTGTCATTGAAGATGGAGTTTTTTTATCATTGTGACACTTTTTATGGTGAATGTGTAGGGGTACAATGTACCCGATACCCATTCACATGGGGGGGCGGGATCTGAGGGTCCCTTTGTTAAAGGGGGCATCCAGATTCCGATAAGCCCCCAGCCCGCAGACCCCCACAACCACTGGGCAAGGGTTGTGGGGATGAGGCCCTTGTCCCTATCAACATGGGTACAAGGTGTTTTGGGGGGACCCCAAAACACACTCCCAATGTTGAGGGCATGTGGCCTGGTATGATTTAGGAGGGGGTGCTCTCTTGTCCCCCCTTTTCCTGTGGCCTACCAGGTGTCGTGCTCAGATAAGGGACTGGTATGGATTTTGGGGGGACCCCCACGCCTTTTTTTAATTTTGGCATGGGGTTCCCCTTAAAATCTATACCAGACCTGAAGGGCACACAATATTTTTTTTTAATTTTGGCGCAGGGTTCCCCGTAATATCCATACCAGACCCAAAGGGCCTAGTAATGGACTGGGGAGGAGCCCATGCCATTTTTTTCAATGATTTTTATGTATATTACATTATTTTATACATTACAGCCAGGAGCAGTTTTACATGACATTTTTTCCTTTACAAATGTCATTTTGCTGCTCTCATTCATAAAACTATGTACGGCTGCTGTGTAAGCAGCCTTACATATTTTGGGGCGTAGACTCAGCCCCCTGAGCCATGATTGGCAAAGGCATTTGCCTTTGGCCAATCATGGCTCTCACAGCAGAGCGAGCTGTGATTGGCCAAAGCATGCAGGTCAGGTGCATGCTTTGGCCAATCAGCAGCCATCAATGCACTGCGATCTCGCAGTGCATTGACAGTCTCGCCATTCTTTATGAGGCGTTCTGCGGGCGCTCAAATTTCCCATGAACATCCCCATAATGTTCGGTATTTGGCGAACGGCGAACACCGGATGTTTGAGACGAACTTACGTTTGACTCAAACATTGGGCTCATCCCTAATGATGATATATTTAAAGTCTTTGCAATTTTACATTGAGGATTATTATTCTGAAATTGTTTAACAATTTTTAGACACAGATATTCACAGATTGGTAAACTACTGCCCAAATTTATATCTGAGACTCTGACTCCCTAAGATGCCCTCTATATACCCAAGCAGCAGCATCACCTGCACTACTCCCCATAGTGATAAAAACACTAAACAAACCATGGGTCACAGATATACCTAATCATGTTACTGACCAGTTTCCAGTTTTACACCCTTCATAATTAGGTCGTTATTTGCTATTCAGCACTGTGCTACTTTAACTGTCATTTGTGTCGTCATGCAACACTAAACACAAATAAAATGTATATCATTTTTTTAACACAAATAGAACTTTCTTTGATAACCACTGGAATTTTTATTATATATATATATATATATATATATATATATATATATATATATATATATATATATATATATATATGTACATATATATACATATATATATATATATATATATATATTTTTTTTTTTTAAAGAATACTTTTTATTACATTTGTTTACTTTAACATTTTAGTTTCTTTTTTAACTTTTTTCTTTTTTTTTTACATATTCTCATCAGAGTAGTTTAATGTCACCACAGTAATGGGGCGTACACACGGTCAGACTTTTCGGCTACAAAAGTCCGACAGCCGATCCGACAAACTTTCGACGGACTTTTGGCGGACTTGCGGCAGACTTTCTAATGAACGGACTTGCCTACATACGATCACACAAAAGTCAGACGGATTCGTACGTGATGACGTACACCGGACTAAAATAAGGAAGTTGATAGCCAGTAGTCAATAGCTGCCCTAGCGTGGGTTTTTGTCTGTCTGACTAGCATACAGACGAGCGGATTTCTGGGTCCGGTGGAGTTACGACGTAAAGATTTAAAGCATGTTCCAAATCTAAAGTCTGTCAGATTTGTGACTGGAAAAGTCCGCTGAAAGTCTAGGGAAGTCCACACACGATGGGATTGTCCTCCGGCTTTGGTCCATCGGCGTCCATTGGACTTTTGTAGCTGAAAAGTCCGATCGTGTGTACGCCCCATAACACTATACTACTCAGCGGGGGGGTGATCAGGGATTTTTTTTTTACTCCACTGATTGTTGATGATTAATGAGGATCATTGTAACAGCAATGTTTTGGACTCTAATGAATGGGTTATATTCAAACCAGCTGTGATTGCTAGTGATCTGTGATTGGCTACAGCTAATCACATGGTACATGGTGCTCTGTGCCGCACTGAGCGTGCCGTTTCAGCTAAGTGACACATAATGGGCTACTATGCGATGCATAGTAGCCCATTATGCTTTACCTTTGCAGGGAAACAAAGAGGAAGTAAAACCCATAAGGGTTGACTTCCTCTTTAATACCCTCTTCTCCAGGAAAAATAAGTTTAATGTTTGAAGTTGTTACACACAACTGAGGTCCTCCAGCCACTGTATTAGCTTATGTTCCCCATCTCTGGACTCTTTCCAGTTCAAGGGCATCCTTCCACAGGATTGGTGACCAAAGTTGGACCACATACTAAAGATGTGGCTGAACCACAGTTTTGCAAAGTGGTAGAATTATAGTTTCATCTCTTGAGTAAATACCCTTTTTACTGCATGCTAATAGTCGTTACTCACTGAAGTTGTTATTCACAACTGAGGTCCTCCAGCCACTGTATTAGCTTATGTTCCCCATCTCTGGACTCTTTCCAGTTCAAGGGCGTCCTTCCACAGGATTGGTGACCAAAGCTGGACCACATACTAAAGATGTGGCTGAACCACAGTTTTGCAAAGTGGTAGAATTATAGCTTTATCTCTTGAGTAAATACCCTTTTTACTGCATGCTAATAGTCTGCTAGATATGCTTGCTGCAACTTTGCATTACATGCTATTGTTGAGTCTGTCATCTACCAGGACCTCCAGATCCTTTTCCAACTTTGATTCCCCCAGATGTTTTGCCCCTAATGAGTACCTTTCATGCACCCTTTTAGCTCCTAAGTGCATTACATTATTTTTTTCAATATTAAATTGCATCTACCACATAGCTGCCTACACCTCTATTTTAACTAGGTGTTCTTGTAAAGTTGTTATATCTTGTTAAAACATAGAAACATAGAAGAGTGATGGCAGAAAAAAGACCAAGTCCTGGGGCGCACCGCTCACAACTTGAGACCATTCAGAAAAAAGCCATTAATCACCACCATTTGGACATACCACTCATGAGTTTTGTATTTGTTTCATTCCACGTGATGCCTTTTTGGCCTTGACTTGTTGATGTACAAGTTGATGTAAAATGTTTGTTTTCAATGTTCTTATATTTGTACAAATATGATTGATTTATGAATGCATTTGTTTTTGTTTTTCAGCAATATTTTTAAAGGCTATGCAGTTTGTGTGTATCATATGGCTAGTATACGTGAAGCATTTCATGGCCCGTATGCCCACAAGGAAGGGCCGGAGTATCATTGGTCAATGTATGAAGGAAAAGTACCTTATCCAAGGCCTGGTTCAGTGAGTCTTTTTGTACAAATAAAAGTTCCTAAATGACAGATAGCGATGAATGTTTCGTCCCACTATATTACAAGCAGGCACCACCTACATGAGAGTGGCAACTGTTTCCTGAATTCAAGGGCAGTAAAGACTGTTGCCATTCACATCAGAGGAAGTAGCATTAGGTGAACTTGACTGGCAGGCTCAATAGGTATTTGTGGAACTTTCAGGAAGCAAAGAGGGAGGGCAAGAGAAAACTGTCAGAGTAGGCACATTTATAATTAAGTGCTGCATCATATCTTTTTAATAGGAGGCCATAGTTCTACTTTAAGTGTTTCAAGCTTACACAAGATAATATATTTTCAACTAAATTCACAAAAGACATGTTACCTGCCAAAAATAACTACCAGCTTTCTGCAATCATTTTATGCTATTTCTTTGTGCCTCCAGCTGAGCTAAATTATTCAGCGTGGAACGGCGTGACACATCAAACTAATGCAATGCCAAGCAGCAATCAAATTGCATGTGACTGTTAATTAAGCCATGAAATCTCACTATGGAACAGTCTCTATGTTGGTTGCATGGAGTTCTAAACTTGGAATTATTATTGTGATTGTTGAAGGGAATGGATATGTAATTACCCAAGTATTGATAGAACACATTGCACTAATCCTTGGTGAGGGTTCAAATTGTGGCTCCTATTATTTACAGGCATACCGTCCACACTTTTTAAATGCTTTCTATGAGTCAGCTGTCAGGTGTGTGGTGTGGATGTCTGATGACTAGGGATGAGCTTCGTGTTCGAGTCGAACCCATGTTCAACTCGAACATCGGCTGTTCGATCGTTCGTCGAATTACGAACGATATGGGCCGTTCACGCCAAATTCTTGCGGCGCGTCACGGCCCAAAATTCACTGCGGCATCGCAGTGCATTGCTGGCTGATGATTGGCCAAGCATGCACTGTGACCCGCATGCTTGGCCAATAACAGCACCTTCGGTAGAGAGAGCTGTAATTAGCCAAAGCCAGGGTGGCTTTGGCCAATTATGGCTCAGGGGGTTTAGAACACGCCCCACACTATATAAGGCCGCCTGCATGGCGGCCCTGTGTAGTGTGTTCCGGCGTGCTTAGATCCGTTCCTGTTATCTTCCTACTGACAGGCAGGCTTGTCTTGTTACAGTATTTACAGCTACCTGAAGAAAATTGCTGGTGTTCTTTTGATCCTATTAGTGCCACAGTCAGGCAGCTAGACTATTTACAGTTAGTGTAGTGCGTCCTCCTCACAGTGTTCAGTTAAAGCTACAAGTTAGTTTAGTGTGACCTCTGCACAGTGTTCAGCTACAACTACAAGTTAGTGTAGTGCACAGTGTTCAGCTGAAGCTAAAAGTTAGAGCAGTGCGTCCTCCTCACAGTGTTCAGCTAAAGCTACAAGTTAGTTTAGTGTGACCTCTGCACAGTGTTTAGCTAAAGCTACAAGTTAGGGTAGTGCGTCCTCCTCACAGTGTTCAGCTAAAACTACAAGTTAGTGTAGTGCGACCTCTGCACAGTGTTCAGCTAAAGCTACAAGTTAGTGTAGTGCGTCCTCCTCACAGTGTTCAGCTAAAACTACAAGTTAGTGTAGTGAGACCTCTGCACAGTGTTCACCTAAAGATACAAGTTAGTGTAGTGCGTCCTCCTCACAGTGTTCAGCTAAAGCTACAAGTTAGTTTAGTGTGACCTCTGCACAGTGTTCAGCTAAAGCTGCAAGTTAGGGTAGTGCATCCTCCTCACAGTGTTCAGCTAGAGCTACAAGTTGGTGTAGTGTGTCCTCCTCACAGTGTTCAGCGAAAACTACAAGTTAGTGTAGGGCGACCTCTGCACAGTGTTCAGCTAAAACTACAAGTTAGTTTAGTGCGTCCTCCTCACAGTGTTCAGCTAAGACTACAAGTTAGTGTAGTGCATCCTCCTCACAGTGTTCAGCTAAAACTACAAGTTAGTGTAGTGCGTCCTCCTCACAGTGTTCAGCTAAACCTACAAGTTATTTTTTTGCGAGCTCTGCACAGTGTTCAGCTAAAGCTACCTGTAGGTTGGTGGTGTTTTCCTGATCCTATCACTACCGCAGGCAGCTAAATAAGCTACAAGTTAGTGTAGTGCGAGCTCTGCACAGTGTTCAGCTAAAGCTACCTGTAGAAGGTTGGTGGTGTTTTCCTGATCCTATCACTACCGCAGGCAGCTAAATAAGCTACAAGTTATTTTTTGGCGAGCTCTGCACAGTGCTCAGGTAAAGCTACCTGTAAAGGTTGGTGGTGTTTTCCTGATCCTATCACTACCGCAGGCAGCTAAATAAGCTACAAGTTATTTTTTGGCGAGCTCTGCACAGTGCTCACCTAAAGCTACCTGTAGAAGGTTGGTGGTGTTTTCCTGATCCTATCACTACCGCAGCCAGCTAAATAAGCTACAAGCTATTTTTTGGCGAGCTTTGCACAGTGTTCACCTAAAGCTACCTGTAGAAGATTGGTGGTGTTTTCCTGATCCTATCACTACCGCAAGCAGCTAAATAAGCTACAAGTTAGTTTTTTGCGAGCTCTGCACAGTGTTCAGCTAAAGCTACCTGTAGAAGGTTGGTGGTGTTCTCATACTACAGGCAGGCAGTTGATTTTTCTAGCTGCAGTATCAGTACACACATATATATATATATATATATATATATATATATATATATATATATATATCCCAGCTTAGTGCAGCTACAGGCCATTAGTATGTCTGGAAGGCCAACAAGGAGAGGCAGACAGTCACAAGCCAATAAAAGAGGGCAAGCAGGCTCTGTGTCTAGAGGCAACAGTGCTGGTCGTGGAGACGGTGCATCCTCATCAGCACGTGGCTGTGGGACACGCTTGGCTTTTTTTTTGGCAGCTGGCCGTGTTGAGCCGCAACATGCAGAAGATTTGGTCGAGTGGATGACCAAGCCGTCCTCATCCTCCTCATCCTCTCTCACCCATGCTCAGGGTACTTTGTCTGGCAAAGCAGCGGCCTCTTCCTTCGGCTCAATGTCATCAGTGACTCCTTCCCTAGCCCCACCATGTCCTCCTGAGGAGTCCCTCCAACTGTTTGACCACAGTGTTGGGTACATGCTCCAGGAGGATGCCCAGCGTTTGGAAGGCTCTGATGATGATACCGAGCTAGATGAAGGCAGTAACGTGAGCATGGACAGAGGGGGTGCCCAAGAAGCACAGCAATCTGGCAGTCATGCTCCCCCTGCTGCAGTATACTGCCAGGTTTGCTCCAGTGATGAGGAGGGAGGGGATGATAAGGTCACTGACTCAACGTGGGGGCCTGATAGGAGAGAGGAGGAGGAGGAAGAGGCACATCACCAACGAGGCAGGATGCCCTCCAGGGGCCAGCCTAAGGGCAGCACACTGACTGCATCACACCCCAAAGCTCCGCAGGGCAAAGTTCTTTGGTGTGGGCCTTTTTTAGATGAGTGCATCAGATCGCACCGCTGCTATTTGCAACATATGTCTCAAGCATATCTCGCGTGGCCAAAACATCTCCCGCTTGGGCACCACAACATATGTTGACCTGCCATGCAGTTCGTTGGCAAGCGTATCTAAAAGACCCACACCAAAGAACAAAGAGGACCTCTCCTTGCTCCTCATCAGCTGAGATCTCCAACCCCACTATACCTTCAGTCCTCTCTGAGACCTGTACTGAGAGGAATGAAGGTGTAGAATTAGGTGTGTCACAGCCAAGTACTTGTGGGAAATCTGCTTTTGGTACAGCGATGTCAAATTGTACCAGGCAAATTGCCCTGCCCCAGCTGCTGCACCGCTGAAAGAAGTTCGCTCCCAGCCATCCACATGCCCAGCGGTTGAATGCTAGCTTGCCAAAATTGCTAGCACTTCAACTGCTGCTTTTTCAGTTGGTAGACTCTGCCCCCTTCCGTGAGTTTTTGGAATGTGCGGTTCCTCAGTGGCAGGTACCCAAACGCCACTTTTTCTCACGGAAGGCGATTCCGGCTCTCTACCGGCATGTGGAAGGCAATGTCTTGGCCTCGCTGGACAGGGCGGTCAGTGGTAAGGTGCATATTACCGATGACTCATGGTCCAGCAGGCATGGACAGGGACGTTACCTAAGTTTCACCGTGCATTGGGTGACTCTGCTGGCAGCTGGGAAGGATGCAGGACAAGGTGCAGTAGTGTTGGAGGTTGTTCCGCCACCACGCCTCCAAAATGCCACTACTAATGATTGTGACACACCTCTTTTCTCTACCCCCTCACCTTCTTCTTCCTCCATGGCCTCTTCCTGTGCTTTGTCCTCGGAACCAGCCGTGCTCCGTAGGCGTTCAAGGGGCTATGCAAGTACGCAGGCCAAAAGATGCCATGCAGTGCTTGAGCTGGTGTGCTTGGGGGACAGGAGCCACACTGGGGCAGAGTTTGTCAGCTCTGCAGGGGCAGGTTCAGAGGTGGTTGATGCCACACCAACTTAAGGCAGGAATGGTGGTTTGCGGCAATGGCACCAACCTCCTCTCTGCCCTCCGATAGGGACAAATGACCCATGTACCCTGTTTGGCTCACGTCCTTAACTTGGTGGTGCAGCAGTTCTTGGGCAGGTACCCGGGCTTTCAGGATGCCCTGAGGCAGGCCAGGAAAGTCTGTGTGCATTTCCGCCGGTCATATAATGCCAGTATTCAGCTGGCGGACCTCCAAAAGGAGTTTAACCTGCCCAAGAACCGCCTAATCTGTGACATGCCCACCGGGTGGAACTCAACATTGGCCATGCTGCAGCGGCTGCACACGCAGCAGAGGGCCATCAATGAGTACCTGTGCGACTATGGCACCAGGACAGGGGAGCTTGTTTTTTTTCCCCACGCCAGTGGGCCATGATCAGGGATGCATGCACTGTCCTGTCACCATTTGAGGAGGCCACGAGGATGGTGAGCAGTGATAGCGCATGCATCAGTGACACTGTCCCCCTTGTCCACCTGTTGGAGCACACGCTGCGTGGAATAATGGACAGGGCACTTGAGGCAGAACAGAGGCAGGAAGAGGAGGACTTCCTTAGCTCTCAAGGCCCCCTTTATCCAGACAGTGTTCCTGCATGCCCGCCGATCACACAGGAAGAGGACGAGGAGGATTGTGTCAGTATGGAGGTGGAGCCTGGCACTCAGCATCAGCAGCAGTCTTTAAGGGATCTGTCCCAAGAAACACATGGACTTGTACGCAGCTGGGAGGAGGTGGCTGTGGACCATGTCGTCCTTAGTGACCCAGAGGACTCCGGACCGAATGCCTCAGCAAACCTACGCTGCATGGCCTCCCTGATCCTGCAAAGCCTGCGTAAGGATCCTCGTATTTGTGGTATCAAGGAGAAGGACCAATACTGGCTGGCAACCCTGCTTGATCCACGTTACAAGGGTAAGGTTGCGGACCTTATCTTGTCATCGCAGAGGGAGCAGAGGATGAAACATCTTCGGAAGGCCTTGCAGAAAGGTCTGAAGGTCTGTGCAACGCGTTCCCAGAGACTGGGAGGTTACAAACTCCTGTTTCTGGACAAAGTGTTGCTGAGGCTTCGGTCAGTCAAAGAAGGAGCGGTGGAGAAGGTGGCCGTCTGACCGATGCGTTCAGACAATTTTTTAGTCCGCACCCCCAAGGTATGATCGGTTCCAGCAACCATCGCCAGCGTCTGTTTTATATGGTGCAGGAATACCTAGGGGCAAGATCTGACTTGGACACCTTTCCCACCAAAAATCCTCTGGGTTACTGGGTCTTGAGGATGGATCACTGGCCAGAGCTTGCACAGTATGCAATTGAGCTACTGGCCTGTCCTGCATCCAGTGTTCTTTTGGAATGCACATTCAATGCTGCTGGAGGCTTTGTAACCGATCACAGGGTGCGTTTGTCCACCGACTCGGTCAATCGACCTTCATAAAAATGAATCAGTCTTGGATCACCACCAGCTACCAAGCACCTGATGCTGATGTAACCGAATATTTTTTTTTGAAATCTCAGATCCCTTCAAAGACTGCCTATGCTGATGCTGAGTGACTTTCCTGAGTAATTATCCCCTTCCTCCTCAATGATCACGCTGATAGCTTGTAAGAACTTTTTTGGTTCTGGGCGCCGCCACCAGTGCCTAAGGCACAATTTTACAGCCCCTGTTTAACAGGGGCGTGTAATTACAATTTTTGATGCAATACTTTGCAGCAGGGCTCGTTCCTGCGTTCCAACTAGAGTATCTGTGAGGGGTTGCAGTGTTGTGGCACCAGCACCAGTGCCTAAGGCCCAATTTTTCAGCCCCTGTCCAACAGGGGCATGTAATTACAATTCTTGATCTAATATTTCACAGCAGGGCCCATTTCTGCGCCCACCAAGAGTGAGTGAGGACTTAGTGTTGTGGCACCAGCACCACCACCAAAGGCCCAATTTTTCTGCCCTTGTTCAACAGGGGCATGTAATTACAATTCTTGATCTAATATTTCACAGCAGGGCCCGTTTCTGCGCCCACCAAGAGCAAGCGAGGACTAATAGGGTGTACACATGGTTGGATTTTCCAATGGAAAATGTCCGATCGGAGCGTGTTGTCGGAAATTCCGACCATGTGTGGGCTCCATCAGACATTTTCCATCGGATTTTCCGACACACAAAGTTGGAGAGAAGGAGATAAAATTTTCCGACAACAAAATCCGTTGTCGGAAATTCCGATCGTGTGTACACAAATCCGACGGACAAAGTGCCACGCATGCTCAGAATAAATAAAGAGATGAAAGCTATTGGCCACTGCCCCGTTTATAGTCCCGACATACGTGTTTTACGTCACCGTGTTTAGAACGATTGGATTTTCCGACAACTTTGTGCGACCGTGTGTAGACAAAACAAGTTTGAGCCAACATCCGTCGGAAAAAATCCTAGGATTTTGTTGTCAGAATGTCCGAACAAAGTCCGACCGTGTGTACGCCCTATTAGTGTTGTGGCACCAGCATCACCACCAAAGGCCCAATTTTTCTGCCCCTGTTCTTCAGGGGCATGTAATTACAATTCTTGAACTAATATTTCACAGCAGGGCCCTGTGAGGGCTTACAGTGTTGTGGCCACAACAACACCTAAGGCCCAAATTTCTGCTAAGTATATAGGGCAGGCCCCTATTTTTAAACATCCAACTTACAAACGACTCCTACTTGCAAACGGAAGGAGACAACAGGAAGTGAGATGAAATCTACCCCTAGGAAGGGAAATTCTCTCCTGTAAGAGTTAATATGGGAAAAACATTTCTCCTTTCCACTGATGCTTTATCACCAATCCTGTTTCACAAAAAAACCCAAATTTTCAAAAAACATTTGTCATTGGGACAAAAAGTGAGGTGAAATCTTCTGACGAGGAGCACAGACAGCAAAACAAATGTCACAGGGGTGATAACCCTTCCCTATGTTTTCCAAAAAGCTTAAAAAAGATTTTTTGGCTGGAGCTAAACACGTTAAAAATGTACCCATTCAAAATTACAAACAGATTCTACTTAACAACAAACCTACAGTCCCTGTCTTGTTTGCACCGCCTGTATACTGCTGTTCAGAGTATATAGGGCCTGGTGGCCCCACACCTTTCCTTTTTTTAATTTGGGTGCAGGGTTCCCCTTAATATCCATACAAGACCCAAAGGACCTGGTAATGGACTGGGGGGTACCCATGCGGTTTGTCTCACTGATTTTCATCCATATTGCCAGGACCCGACATTACATTAAAGCCGCAAGCAGTTTTAAATGACTTTTTTTCCTTTAAAAAAGACATTTTGTGCAGTGACTGTTCTAAGCACAGGAAACACGCGCCACTTTACAGGCATACTATAGACACCCCCCAGGTACGATATTTAAAGGAATATTTCCCTTTTTTTTTTTACTTTAAGCATCATTAAAATCACTGCTCCTGAAAAAACGGCCGTTTTTACAACTTTTTTTTGCATTGATACATGTCCCATGGGGCAGAACCCGGGTTTTTAGGACAATACCATGACAATTAGCCTTTAAAATGAGCACTTTTGATTTCGAACGTTCGAGTCCCATAGACATCAATGGGGTTCTAACGTTCGTGCAAATTTTCGGTCCGTTCGCAGGTTCTGGTGCGAACCAAACCGGGGGGGTGTTCGGCTCATCCCTACTGATGACACATTGGGGAAGAACTAATTATTATTATATTTCAATTCCATATTTGATTCACAAATTCAATTTGTTTTCCAGAACTAATACTAATCTGGATTTCTGCCTACTAGTTCTTTCTAGACTTTTAACACAATAGAGAATTTTTCAAACTGAAAGAAATTCACAAAATATTTGCGTATAGAGACAAGTGTGCAACTACCGTATATACTCGAGTATAAGTCGAATTTTTCAGCACATTTTTTGGGCTGAAATAAGCCACCTCGACTTATACTCGAGTCAGTTAATAAAAATGCCTGAAATGGAAGAGAAAAGGGGACGGGCCATGCCACTGGGTGGCACTTGTGAATGGCCCGGCGCCCCTGCGAGGTTCCCCTCCCCTAATGCTGTGTCAGATGTCCCACCTTGTGCTACCCCTCCCATGCCATTTTACATCGCCAGCCACATAGCGATGTCCCACCTGTCCCCACTGTGACAGACAGCACAGTGTTCCAACGCTAAGAATCACTGTGCCGTATGTCATAGGAGGCGGGACATCGCTACCGAGGCGGCTGCATCTGACACAGCGCAATCTCACATGTGGTGAGTGAAATAATAGTACTCCACTCCAGTACCATATATGGTTGTGTGTATTGGGACCATGTTGTGTGACATTTACAGTGGCTACTGTATATATAATGGGCACTGGCAGGCTATATACCGGTATAATGGACACTGGCAGGTTATATACCGGTATGATGGATACTGGCAGGCTGTATATAATGGGCACTGACAGGCTGTATATAATGGAAACTGGAAGGCTGTATATAATGGACACTGGAAGGCTGTATATAATGGGCACTGGCAGGCTGTATATAATGGGCACTGGCAGGCTGTATATAATGGACACTGGCAGGCTGTATATAATGGACACTGGCAGGCTATATACCGGTATAATGGACACTGGAAGGTCATATATAATGGACACTGGAAGGCCGTATATAATGGACACTGGAAGGCCGTATAAAATGAACACTGGCAGGCTGTATATAATGGACACTGGTAGAATGTATATTATGAGCCCTAACACAGTCTGCTCTATGCAAACAGTCATGTCATCACATTCTGTAATATCATCAGCCTGCATTAGGCCTCAAACTATACAAGTCTTCTTTTTTTTTATCCTGTTAAAAATGGATCCCAATACTTCTACCGGTAATCCTGGACCAAAACAAAAATGCAGGTCATACGAAGCTGGTTTCAAACTTAAGGTTGTGTCAAGAGCAGAAGAAAGGAAACACAGTATTGCAAGAAGGGAATTTTGTGTTAGTGAAAAACAAGTGAGGGACTGGCGGAAAATGAAAGCTGACTTGTAAAAGATTCCAAAGGATAAAAAATCTTGACGTTGTTTAACAACTTCATATGGGGCTCTAGAGACTGAATTGCATAAATGGGTTATGGAGTGTCGTCAAAATGGTTACTGCGTAACATGCATGGGATTTCTCTTACGTGCCCTTCAAATGGCTAAAGATGACAAATTAAAAGCACCAGGCATTGAAAATTTTGTTGCGTCAGCAGGATGGTGTGCCCGCTTCATGAATAGGTTTGGCCTATGTTTGCGGCAAAAAACAAAGATTTCACAGAAGTTGCCAAAAGACCTTGATGAAAAAGTGATGTCATTCCATTCATTCATAATAAAACAAAGAAGGATCCATAACTATGACCTGGGAGATATTGGAAATATGGATGAAACACCTATGACCTTTGATCTTCCAAGCAACAGAACTGTGGCAAGTTTGGGAGCCAAAACTATTTTTCTCAGAACCACAGGAAATGAAAAATACCATTTCACTGTAGTTCTGTCATGTTTGGCTAATGGAACCAAGCTGCGGCCTGTCATTATTTTTTAAAAGAAAGACCTTGCCTAAAAAGGTCAAATTCCCACCACGAATTACAGTGCACGCACATATTAAAGGCTAGATGGATGAAGACGGAACAAAAAAATGGCTGGAAGAAATTTGGAACGGACGACCAGGAGCAGCCTTAAAGAAAAAAACATTATTGCTAGTTTGGGATATGTTCAGAGCCCACACTTCTGCTGACATAAAACATATGGCAAAATCTTCTCAAGTTACTTTGGCCGTTATTCCAGGTGGGCTTACATCTGTATTGCAGCCGCTAGATGTGTGTTTAAATAAACCTTTCAAAGACCTGTGCAAAAGATGTAGCATGAATGGATGTAATCTGGTCAAGCCCGACTGACAAAAGGTGGAAATCTGATGAAGCCCGACATAGAATTGATAGCAACATGGGTTCGTGATGCATGGGAAGAGATTCCGGAGGATATGGTGCAACGCGCCTTCAAGAAATGTGGCATTAGTAATGCTATGGATGGCAGTGAAGACAGCGCTTTGTTTGAGAACGACAGCAGTGATGACTGCAAACTCAGTGATGATGACAATGTCTATGCTGATAACCTCACACCAGCTAATGCTTAAGCTCTCTTTGGACATACAGATGATGAGGAGGAATCCAGTTTTGAAGGATTTTAACTCTTGTGTTTGAGCTTCATTGCTGATTGAGCTAAAGTTTTTGTACTTTTAAAGTTATTGTTGATACCATATAGTTTTTATTGACCCTCTTTTCCACTTACAGAACTAGTTTACTGTTTTTCTTTGAAATAAATATTCAAAAACATTATTGGTATCTATTTTTATTTTTGAAATTTACCGGTAGCTGCTGCATTTCCCACCCTAGTCTTATACTCGAGTCAATAAGTTTTTACAGTTTTTTGTGGTAAAATTAGGTGCCTTGACTTATATTCGGGTCGACCTATACTCAAGTATATACGGTACATGCATTTTGTACATAGCAATATACTTCTCTTGTACATTCCCTACATTTCACCTATGCATTTTTTTTTTTTTTTTTATTTTTTTTTTTTTTTATTTTTTTTTTTTTTTTTTTTTTTTCTTTCTTTTTTTTTTTTTTTTTTTTCTTCTTTTTTTTTTTTTTTTTTTCTTTTTTATTTTTTTTTTTTTTGTTTTTTTTTCTTTGTCACTTCAGTCGACCATATTGAGAGGTGTGAATCAGCTTTACAGCTCATATATATTCCATCTCCTCTCGCTTGTCTCATCATTGTGACGTTTAATCATATCAAAAAAAAAAAAAAAAAATACCAATTACATCCGGCTATTGTAATATCTAACATCTTTGGCTAATCCCCCCCAGGGGTCACCTTAACCGAATGAAGGATGTCAGCTTCTTCTTAGTGCTCCCCATCCCTCCTCCCCACCCCTCCACCCGCAGCCCAACCTCTCCAGGGTCAAGTACGCCCATCTCTCCTTCCATATTCTAGGCCTGTTTCTGTGTTCTACACCACATTTTTTTGAATTTTATCCACTGTTCCCACTCCTCAGAACCCGTAGCACCTTTTCCCTCTATTGCGCGGGCCCTATTCTCCAGCATGTATGTCTCTTCAACAGCATCTATCCATTCCCAAATCTCGGGGCTCTCCTTCCTCTGCCAGTTCTTCGGGATTATTCGCTTTGCAGCGTTCAGGAGATGGGGTACTAATGACTGTTTATATTTTTTAATATCTCCACCTCCCCCATGGAACAAAACCTCCCAAGGATCATCTGCTATAACTTTTCCGGTTATTTCCTTGATTAACCCGCATATCTCACCCCAGAAAGTTTTTATTTTAGGGCATGTCCACCATAGGTGCGACATTGTTCCTATCTCCTGGCATCCACGCCAGCAGTACGCCGTTTTATTTTGATATTTGCATACTATCTCTGGGGTGAGATAGCTTCTGCTTATGCATTTATAATTCATCTCTGCCGTACGTGCGTCTCGTGCCGAGTTACAAATCATATCCAAAATTCTCTTAATTGTGTTAGCATCTTTCTTTGTGCCTAATTCCCTCTCCCATTTATCTATGTATGGAGGTATCTCCAGCTGGTCGACCTTCATCAAAACTTTGTACATTTTAGAGACTATATTTCTTTGATCTTCGGTGTCGCATAACCTCTCGAGTTCCGTGAGCTTATCTCCTGCCCTAATCGGGCCTGGTAACCCACTCACGAAATGACACAGCTGAAGATATCTCCACCCATCTAGCCCGCGTGTCTCCTTTCCAGCTCTAATCTCGTGTAATGTCATAATTTTACCCCCCCTGATAATGTGTCTTAGTTGTGTCTTACCCCACAGTGCATCCTTGCCTCCTATACTTTCTAATCCCGGTGGAAAAAAATTATTATCTACTAGTGAAATTAGTGGTGAGTTATAATTTCCAATCACTTTCTTATATACCCTGTCCCAAATTTTAAATACGTTATGTGTTATAACATGTGTGTCTTTATCAAAAATTCTAGCTTGTGGGGGATTCCAGATCATACTTCCAAGTGGTGCTTTACATAGAAATTCCTCTATTCTAACCCAGTGTTTTTCATTTTCTCGTTTTGCCCATTCGGCCATTCTAGACAGCACTACGGCGTTGTAATAATGCTGAATGTTCGGAACTGCCATGCCACCATGTGTTTTCTTTTGTTTTAGAACCCTGAAAGGAACCCTCGGTTTTTTGTTTTTCCATATGAAGCTCATTATAATTTTTTTTAAATTTCTCAAGTAATATGGGGGAAGTGGAAGTGGTACCATCTGGAATAGATATGTGATCTTGGGGAGTAGGAACATCTTAATGACGTTGATACGTCCTATCCATGAGAGGGCTTTGTAGGCATAGTTTTTACAGTCAGTTCTTATGGTGTCGAGTAAAGGTAGGTAATTTAATATAAATGTTTTCTTATTTGATCTAGCCAGCTTTACTCCTAAGTACTTTAGTTCTTCGGTCCATCTGAAACTATGTTCTTTTTTCAATGTATCTATTTCTGATTTATTTAAATTTATATTTAATATTTCTGATTTTGCGAAGTTTATTTGGAAATTAGACAGCTCTCCATATTCCTTTAGGGCGATCATTAACTTAGGCAGGGTAGTTATAGGATCAGCGACATAAAATAATATGTCGTCAGCAAAAGCTGCAACCTTGTGCTCATCTTTGCCGAACCTAAAACCTCTTATTTCTGGATCTGCCCGTATTGTTGCTAAAAGAGGTTCCATAGAGAGAACGAAAAGCAACGGGGACAGGGGACACCCCTGCCTCGTTCCATTTGCCATCTCGAAGGGCTGAGACATTACTCCGTTCACTCCCACCTCAGCCGTGGGATATTGATACAGGGTTTTTATCCGCTGGATCATTTTGGGTCCAAGACCCATATTCTCCAATGTCAGGAACATGAACCCCCAGTCTACCCTGTCGAAAGCCTTCTCGGCGTCAATCGACAGCAGCAGTTCTGGGGGTCCGCCCTCCCCTGTTTTTTGGAGCATAAGCAGTGTCCTGACCCCGTTGTCCTTCCCCTCTCTCTTAGGGATGAAACCCACCTGGTCTGGGCTAATCAAAGCGTTCATTGATCCCTTTAACCTCTCCGCAAGTATTTTTGCGTAGAGTTTCGTGTCAATGTTAAGAAGAGAGATGGGACGGTAACTTGAGCATAGTGTTTTTTCTTTTCCTTCTTTGAGTAAGATCGTAATAGAGGCCTTTAAGGCCTCTTTGCTCATCTCGTAGTCCTTACCTAACCCATTAAAATACTGGCACAACCAGGGGATCAAGACTTCTTTGAATGATCTATAGTAGGCTAATGTGAATCCATCCGGGCCTGGACTTTTCCCCAGAGCCATTCCTGCTATAGCTTTACTCACTTCTTCTTCTGAAATTGGTGTTTCCATGCATTCCCTTTCTTCTTCTGTAATTTTAGGCAACATTGCTTTTCTTAAATACTTAATGTTTCTCTCTCTACTATTTTTGAGCTGGGTACCCTGTTTTGGAATTGAATAGAGCTCCTGGTAGTATTTTTTAAATACCTCAGCTACTTTCTTGGAAGAGTACTCTATGTGGCCATCTTTAGTCTGAATTTTTTCTATAAAATTCCTGGTTTTCCTTTTTTGTACTGTTTTTGCCAGATGTTTACTCGGTTTGTTAGCCCATCTATACCTGTCTCCTAGGGTCTTCCTATATATTGCCTGAGTCTCTTGGTCCATTAAGTTTTTCAACTCAGTCCTTTTAATTATTAAATGTTTATACGTAGCTTGTGAGGGTTGTCCTGATTGTGTCTTATGCTTCAATTCTAAGCTGGCCAGCTCTTCTATTAATTTTTGGCGTTCCTTGCTTTTCTCTTTTTTCCGCCTTGATCCTAGCTCTATTAATACTCCTCTTATATAGGCTTTATGGGCCTGCCATAGAGTACATCCAGATATTTCTCCTGTGTTGTTTTCCACGAAGTAATTCTTTAACTCCTTATTGATTCTATTGAACCCATCCTCCCACCTTATCAGTTCTTCATTTAAACGCCATTGCCCCAACTGTCTATTTTCTTCGCTTATTTTTATTTCCATGGTCATGGGTGCATGGTCTGAGTGAGTTATGTTTCCTATCCAGGAGTCCACCACCTTCTCTATTGTGCTGTGGTCGATCAAACCAAAGTCGATCTGGGAGTATGTCCCGTGCACAGGGGAATGAAACGTAAAGTCGCGTTTCTTAGGATGGTGTATTCTCCATATGTCAACCAATTGCAGGCTGGCTAATTTTTGCCTGAACTTTCTTAGTTGCCCACTGGTCTTCCCCTGTGCCCGGGCCGTACTATCCAGACCCGGATCTATACAGAAATTAAAGTCGCCCATTATTATCAAGTGCCCTTTTCTAAATGCTGTCAACTTCTCCAAGATTTTTAACACATAGTCCACCGGATTTTTGTTTGGCGCATATATATTGGCTAGTGTATATTCTTTCTCATTTAGTCTGCCTCTTAAAAATAAGTATCTGCCTTCTGAGTCAACTGATCTTTCTTCTAGCGTGAACCTGACTCTTTTTGAGAAACCGATGGCAACGCCTCGTGTTCTACTTGAAATAGTATCTCCTTGGTACCAGATCGGGTACTCCCCCGAGAATAGTCTTAGTCTTGATTGGTGTGAAATATGTGTTTCCTGGAGGAATACCACCTCTGGACCAAGCAGTCTAAGCTCGTTGAATATACTTCGTCTTTTGTGGGCTGCATTTAAACCTTTAACGTTATATGTAATGCATTTTATTGTGGTGGATGTCATTTTTCTTTGTCCCTACCGTCACATTCTATCTTTGGACCCTGGAGAGTTTTTACACGCCTATCTGACTTAAACCCTGGAGAGGTGTCCCTACATTCCGTATATAAACTAAAAGTGCAACTCCTAACCGTCACCCCCACTCCTACCCACCCCCCCCACTTCCCCCTTCCCTCCCTCCTCCCCTCCTCCTCCCCCCCCCCCCCCACTCTCCTCCGCACCCCCTTCCTCACCCCCGTTAGTCCCTATTGATCCCCTTCCATCCCTATCTCCCACTTTCCCCCCATCCACCACCCCCCACCCCCTTTTCCCGGTCCCAAATGGACCCTTAAACCCTTGAGGGACCCACCTATCGTGAGCCACTCTCGGATACCACCTCCAAGGGTGGAGCTCTCGGTGTGTATCGTACCGAGCCGCCGTTTAACGCGGCGACCCGTTGGGCCGGCCAACTCCTAGGGCCCCATTTATTTTAGCTGAGTCCCTCCCCCCCCTCACCCAACTCCCCACCCCAGACCCCAAAGATTTATATTCCCAAGACAACCCACTGCTCATTAAACCAGTCCAGTAATGGGGGGGCTTGAATACCCAACTTCTCACAGAAGTCCCCTAATTCTTCAGGGAATCTTAGCCTTGCTGTTCTGCCATCTTTGCTTCCAAATAAACATGCCGGGAACCCCCACGTATATTTTATGTTTTGTTTTACCATTTGGTCTAGGAGGGGCTTCAGGTGGCGCCTCCTAGCCAAAGTGTCTTTGGCTAAGTCAGCGAAGACTAATACCCTTGCCTCCTCGTATTTGAGTGGGGTTTTCCCTCTTAACTTTATCCATAGGTTTTCTTTGTCTTCATAAAAACTGAACCTCACTATTATGTCCCGGCTTCTTTCCGTTCGTTTAGCATCGAACCTTCCTACCCGATGAACCCGCTCAATTTTGGGAAAGTCTCTTCCATCTAGTTCCAGAATGGGGGTAAAGATTGCCACAATGATCTTCCTCAACTCTTCGCCCCTCTTTTCCGGTACCCCACGGATTCTTAGGTTTTGTCTACGATTCCTATTTTCCTGGTCTTCCAACCTGTAACTGATTTTTATTTGGTTTTGCTGTATGGTTTTAAATTGATTTTTTAAGTCAAGGAGGTCCCGCTCATGTTTATCTATTGTGTCTTCCGTTTGCTCGACTCTGGCCAATATATTCCCCAGATCTGTCCTAAGAGCCTGTATTTCCTGTTTGATTGAGGCCTCTAATGATTTGAACATTTCAGAGATTTCGTTTTTCGAGGGGTACTGTGTATCCAATCTAAGTTCCTCCAGTCTAGTTGTCTCTAGCGTGTTCTCCGCTAAAAGCTCTTCTCTGGTGTGGTCAGGTGTCTGAGCTCTCCTGTTGTTCTCCCCAGTTTTCCCCTCTGCCGTGTTTAACGTTTGGGGCTCAAGATGGGTTTTCCCCGGGCTACCTCCCCGGGTCATGTATTGCTTAATGGAGCTCCCCGTAGTTGAACTCCCTGTGGTGTTGTCTTTGGGGGTCTTGGGTACCCCCCCCCTCCCAGTTTTTGTCGTATTTCTACTCATGGTGTACTCCTGAATCTTGGGTGATGTCTTCTATTTTAAATCTATAGTTTGTGTTCTTATGCAGTGATTTGAGTTGACCCCTATATTCTTTAGGGGAATTTGTGGGGGTTTTTTAATACTGCCGGATACAGCACACTTTATCCCTGGGCTTTTATTGGTATTTTATTAGTTCGCTGCTGGGATTGGTGCTCAGTGTGTTACTCAGTCTAATTGAGTTATAAGTGTTTCAATAACAAGCAGCATAGGAAAGGCTAAACAACCTCTGCAGCACTCACTCAGTCCGCAGGATACCAAAAAAAAGAAAATGCAGGCTATAGTGTTCCACAGTTAAAGACCATTTCCCCGTTCTTAATAAAGCTCATACCTTCAGCATTTCTTCAACCTTGTTTGACATGGAGGGGGCTGTTTTAATCTCTTACCTCATAAGCTGAGTTCATGAGACCGTTCTTACCCCAGTCCTTAAACCAGTGTGTGCAGCGTTTTCTGGAGATAGTATCAGCTCTCCATTCCTTGTCCAGTTGTCAGGCTCAGGTGTCTGTGTGCTGTCAGGCTCGGGTGTCTGTGAGCTGCTTCATCCACATCGCATTCCGCTCTGTGTCCCTGTCAGCAGGGATGAATCTTACACACAGCGCTCGTTACCTTGCTACTGGAGAGAGAGAGGGAGGGGGGAGGGAGGGGAAGGGAGGGGGCCGAGGGACCCAAGACAGGCAGCGAGGATTATCTCGGCTCTACGGCCGCTTCTAGTGGTTCCTAGAGAGAGTCTGCCTGTGTTTGCCTGTGTTCAGGCACTCGGAAACCCCTCCAGTCCCTGTCCTCCGCTGTGCCGTTTGTTTGTTCCTCCACGAGGCCTCTCAGAGCCGGCCAGCCCACACACCTCCATCTCCTCCCCTCCCGGCCGACGTCCTACGTCATGACCCCACCTATGCATTTTTATTTAAAGAATAAATGAAAAGAAAGCTAAAGAGATGCCCATATGATAGATGCCCATATGATAGCTCTGTTTTTAAATGCATGTGTAGGAACAAAGCCTTTGCAAAATCAGTTTGCATGACCATAACTCTTATTTTTAACCCTGAATAGAATTATTTAAAAAAAACAGATATTGTTCTTAATGGAGTTAATACAGAAAAATGTATGTTGCCCGTCTGAGACCTGATCCCTCAATGTGTTTATAGTGAACTCTTCTGTGTCTATAATAAACAAAAATATGCTAATGCTATTTGTTGTTGTTTGTACTTGTTTAATGGAGTGCCATTATATCTGAACACTACAGCCAAAAGTGAGGACTTTTTTTCTGCAGGTGAATATTGAAATCCAGAACCATGGTCCCTTCCACTTTTTATTCATATAGGGATGAGAAGCAGGGTTCAAATATAATTTATACTGGAAAAAATAAGTTTTATTTATATATGTTATCAAGAAATTCATATACAATGTGTGTGTGTGTGTGTGTTTTTTTTTTTTTACATATTATGTTTGGCTTATGATGTACTAGTTCACAGTTGTGTTGCACATACTTGTCCTGTGGTTGATATTTAAACAACTGGCATTGTGTTTTCTTTTTTGTCGGATTTCCAGTGTGCAAGCAAGGTAAATGGAGGTCATTACGGGACTACCAAGGATTATCCAGATGAGGCTTTACGCTTTGCAAGGAGTCACCCTCTGATGTATGAAACCATTAAACCTGTCCATAAAAGGCCTATTCTTGTAAAGGTTGATGGAAAATACAACCTAAAACAGATTGCTGTAGACAGAGTGGAAGCAGAGGATGGTCAATATCATGTTATGTTTCTAGGAACAGGTACAAATCTTATTATACACAATGTTAATTGGTTACATTCTTTTTTATTTGTATAAAACCTGTACAATTGTCTTACTTGTAAATAAGAAATACATTTACTATTAAAAATTACATTAAATAAACCAAAACCATTATGTTTTTTGTATAGGAACTGAAATTATACACATGTAATCATTTACATTTTTATTTTACAAAAATACATTTATTATAGGGAAAACACTGTTTACAGAGAATTATATGGCTTTAGTATAAGAATCCTAAGGCAGTCTGCTTGCTTTTTTTGGCTGCCTGATTTAATTACCATATTAAGACATCGAGGATGATTTGTTAAAGGTGCAGAGGCTGTTGAATGTTAGTAAATAAGGTAAAACTGTTTCGGTTTGAATACCCAATAATGCGCTAGCAAAGATCCTATTTTTTTTACTGCACATAATTGGACATCCAAACTGAACACAGGTTCTTTTTTAACTAACATTCACTTTGTGAAGTGAACATGCATTTTGCAAGATGAACACCCTCTGCTCTTTTAGTAACTCAGTCCCACTGTTTCTTTTCTAAGGGGGGAAATGTGTTCCTCCTCTGCTTTTCAGGTATAGTCACCACATGGGCTGTTACTAGCATAGTAGTAAATCAATGTTTAGAAAAGCCAGACAGTAGCCAAAAGCTTGCTGGTTTTAAGTTCAACAAATCATTCCTTCTGCATCATACATGAACAAGCTGCACGCATTTAAAATTGACATTAGGTCTGCCATTATGTAGCACCTCTCTGTTATGTTATATATCACAAATATTTCAAGCCATACACAAATCTGCCTGGTTCTAGAACATTTATAGTGTTTGCAAACCCTTACATATACCCACTGAAGTGACAAGCCCCAGGTGATACACAGACATGAAACAAATTCTCTTACATAAGTTGTACCTGTTTATCTGTACCTTCTCCTCTCTAAAGCCTCCTAGAACACACAAATTCAAAGTTATTTCTCTACAGTATATGGCAGGAGGTTGGAATCTATCATCACACACTGCACAGCATGAGCACAGAGCTCAATTAAACCTCAAACGTAGGTGGAGGAAAGAGTCACACACCCCTCTCCACAGAATCACTGGGAAATATACTGTACACAGCTGTGGCTGTCAGCTGCTGAGTGCTGGAGAGTCTCATCAGTGACTCGTGCAGATAGCAGAGGGATGAGACAGATGAGAGAAACAACACTGTGCTTTGAATGGAGGCTAGCACACACTATAAAAGGATATGATTTGTTCATTTTTTAATGTTGGAGGTTTACAACCACTTTATACATAATAAAAGCTAAAGTCAACAGTATACAGCTGGACATCAACTTATATCTTCATATCTGTCATTCAAAGATGTGCTTATTAATAAAGTTAAATCATATAGGTGATCTATGATTTTAAAGTCACACCAGCGAATCAGTTAGGAGGACTATTTGCAATAATTGTTAAAATGCGGTACTTGAATTCATTTTTTAAATTTCATAATATGATTGTATTACAATTAAACATTTATAGTGTTTAAAAGCAATTTTACATGAGCATTTTTTTTATCACACACATTTTGCTGTGCCATGATTACTGATCACAATAGATTGTAGTTGTGCAGTAGAGCAATGTGTATATGTGCCCTTAATCATGTTAAATACATCAAACTTTAATCACAACATCTTTCCCCTTTCCCCATTTTCATGTGCATTAGATAATGGAATTGTGCTAAAAATTATTACCATCTACAATCAGGAAAAAGAAACTATGGAAGAAGTCATTCTTGAAGAACTTCAGATATTTAAGGTATGTTTATATTAGTGAGTATCCTGCCCAGGTTCTCCATCTATTAAATGCATTATGAATTACTGTTTTATGATTTCATATTGTATACTAGACAGTCAATACTTAAAAAAGATCTAAAGCCGAAACTTTTTGGGAGGAAAAAATGTAAATCCTGTAAAGTTCTTTGTTTATCAAACACTAACAAAGCTGTACTCCTAATTTAAGAATAAAAGGAATACATTAAAACTATAAGAACCCCTTAGCTGCTGCATAATTATCACACATGATATAATAGGATAAATAAAAAAATATACAACTCTAAAAAATCTAATAATATAATTGATAGTGCAAAGATCTTTTTTAAACCAAATATCTGTGTGCAACCTGATGTGCAAAACAATGCGTATAAAGTGCAAACATATAAATCACATGATAACAATGTCCTTCAGTTAAAACCAGGTATGAGTGTCTATGCAGGAGAATATAAAGGGCAGTCTGATCATTCGTTGATGAGTCCTTTTACAGAAGAAAATGTCTGCTCCTTTACCACAATCAAATGACATTTAAAACACACTGCCAAACAGTCATGACTATGATAAGTTATTAAAAAAAAAAAAAACACTTGATTGTCAATAGTGATTTTGTTTCTCTCCAAGTTTCATAAACACACCCTATCAGTGCGTATACAAGGCAGAGAAAGAAGAATCAAAGTGCAATGCGTTAATTTACAATAATATTAAAACTGTAATAGAAACACTAGAACACAACTATTGCCCAGGTTCTTTGTTTTTCATTTGTGTCACATTGGGGAGATTTGACAGTTGTCACTGGAACAAGTATCCCTTTTGGAAGGTTTCCCTTTCATTTCTTGTTCTGGTAACAGCTAATTTTTTTTTTATTTTCTCTTACTTTCTCTTTCTGTGGCAAAGGCCACCAGAACAAATACAGAAAGGCAATATTCCTTAGAGGGAAAAAGACAGCATTAACAAACTGAAATGGGTTCTAACCCTTCCAAAACCTTCCTAACCCTCCCAAAATCCATCCAAAACAGTTTTGGCCTTACATACACTAACATTTTATTACATACATTTTCAAAGTGTTTATAACACTTTTGTTTTTTACCTTCCTATGACATAATGAGATAATGACATATGACAAAACTGAGATAACTAAAAAGTTTTATTGTTTTAAAGTAGGGTAGTTTAAAAACATATGTCAGAGCAGGTGTGCTCACATTAGTAAAATTTCAATTTTACTTCAGAATTTTTTAGTTTAGTGAGGTAAACATCTCCATAAAAAGTGCAAAACGCTTTTTTTGTAGGCAGGCAACAACTACATCCTTCATATTAAAATGCTTAGCTAGGAAAAAAGTAACACATGTATGTATCATCTTTTCATGCTTAGAAAGATTTTGCAATGTGATAACTTTTTCATGATTTTACATTGTTGATTTTATCACATTTTCTGCAGTCCTAATCTCTTACCCACTGGGCACTTATACCGCCTTCCTAACCAGACCAATTTTCAGCTTTCAGAGCTCTCACATTTTGAATGACAATTACTCAGACATGCAACACTGTATCTATATGAAAAGTTTGTCCTTTTTTCACACAAATAGAGCTTTCTTTTGGTGGTATTGAATCACTGCTGGGGTTTTTTTTGCGCAATAAAAGAAAAAATACCGACAATTCTGTAAAAAAAATCATTTTTCTTGGATTCTGTTATAATTTTTTGAAAATTAGTAATTTTTCTTCATACATTTTGGCCAATATGTATACTGCTACATATCTTTGGTAAAAATAACCCAAATTAGTGGATATCATTTGGTCTTTGTGAAAGTTATAGAGTCCACAAGCTATGTTGCCAATCTCTGAAAATTGACCACACCTGATGCACTGACGGCCTCATTTCTCAAAGTACAAATACCCCACAAATTACCACTTTTTGGAAAGTAGACATTCCAAGGTATTTAGTAAGAGGCATGGTGAGTTTTTTGAGGTTGTAATTTTTTCCCACAATTCTTTGCTAAATCAAATTTTTTTTCTGCACAAAATTGTTATATTAGCAGGTTATTTCTCACACACAGCATATGCATAGCACAAATTACACCCCAAAACACATTCTGCCACTCCTCCTAAGTACGGAGATACCACATGTGTGAGACTTTTACACAGCGTGGCCACATACAGAGGCCCAACATGTGGGGAGCGCCATCAGGCGTTCTTGGAGCATAAATTACACATATAATTTCTTGACTACCTGTTACATTTTTGAAGGCCCTGGAGCACCAGGACAATGGAAACACCCCAAAAATTACCCCATTTTGGAAAGAAAACAACCTAACGTATAATCTATGAGGCATAGTGAGTCTTTTGAACATGTCATTTTTTTTCTACAAGTTTTTGGAAAATGTGTAAAGAAAATGAAAACGCATTTTTTTTCACAAAGTTGTCCATTTATACAAAATTTCCAACAAATAGCATGTACATGCCAAAAATTACACCCCAAAATAGATTCTACTACTCCTCCTGAATATGGCAATACCACATGTGTGGGACTTTTACACAGCCTGGCCACATAGAGAGGCCCAACATGCAGGGAGCACCATCAGGTGATCTAGGGGCATAAATCAAATCTAATTTGACTACCTATTACACTTTTGTGAGGCACTCCAGTGGCATAGATGTGGCATGGATGAGCATGTATGGGGATGGATGAGCCGTGGATGGGGATGGCTAAGAATGAATGAGTATGCCTGAATATGGCTGAGTATGGCTATGTACGGCTGGGTATGGCTGAGTACGGCTGGGTACGGCTGAGTAGGGCTGAGTGCGGCTGGGTACAGCTGGGTGCGGCTGGGTACGCCTGAGTACGGCTGGGTACGGCTGAGTATGACTGAGTACGGCTGAGTATGGCTGGGTGCGGCTGGGTACAGCTGAGTACGGCTGGGTACAACTGAGTACGGCTGGGTATGGCTGAGTACGACTGGGAACGGCTGACTACGACTGGTTACGGCTGAGTCCAGCTGGGTATGGCTAAGTACAGCTGAGTGCGGCTGAGTACGGCTGGGTGCGGCTGAGTATTTCTGAGTAACGCTGGGTGCAACTGGGTACGGCTGAGTACGGCTGGGTACAGCTGAGTACGGCTGAATACGGCTGAGTATGGCTAGGTATGAATGAGTGCGGCTGGGTAGGATTAGGGAATGGCTGAGTATGATTGGGATTGGCTGGGTATGGCTGAGTGCAGCTGAGTACCACTGGGTAAGGCTGAGTGCAGCTGAGTATAGCTAAATACGGCTGGGTGCGACAGGGTGTGGCTGAGTACGGCTGGGTACGGATGAAAACGGCTGAGTACGGCTGGGTAAGGCTGAGTGCGGCTGAGTATGGCTGAGTACGGCTTGGTACGACTGGGTAAGGCTGATTACTACTGGGTACGGCTGGGTACAGCTGGGTATGGATGGGATGGCTGAGCATGGATGGATGGATGAGTATTGCTGAGCATGGATGAGTATTGATGAGTATGGATGAATGGATGAGTATTGATGAGGATAGATGGATGAGTATTGCTGAGGATGGATGGAGGAGTATTGCTGAGGATGGATGGATGAGTATTGCTGAGGATGGATGGATGGATGGCTGAGTATGGATGGCTGAGTATTGATGAGGATGGATGGCTGAGTATTAATGAGGATGGATGGCTGAGCATGGATGGATGGATGGCTTGATGAGTGCTGGAGTTATCACATATCAGCGCTGTGGGCACTGCACATCATGCCCACAGCGCTGCTGCCTCTGATCTCTCCTCTCTCTATACCGATTGATACAGAGGAGAGAGAGAATTCGGACATGATGCCCGTTTGTTTACAAGTAATGGCTTCATCATTTGACTGAGCGATCACGTGGTAAACGGCCGCTATCCTCTAGACCTGGCGGTCACGGATATTCCCGGGTGCGTGCCCCTGGGAGGACGTCAATGTACGCCTTCCCAGAGTTATCAGACCATGCTGCAGCCGTCAATCGGCTATAGCACGGTCAGCAAGCGGTTAAACTTCTCTGGTGCACTCACATGTGACAGATTTGCTTTATTAGGAGAATGCATTTAACACAGTGCAATCCATTCTGTTCTCCTCATACACTAGGCTGAGTCATTGTAAAAGTAGATCATTACTGTACAATCACTATATATTTGACTGGCACCTGATAAAGTATTAGTCAAACAGATATAATTAATCTCCCTGTCATCCACTGTCACTTCTATTGATGTTGTTTTGTTTTTTTGTTTTTTACCAGAATCCTGAACCTATAACTTCAATGGAAATTTCAGCAAAAAGGGTATGTTTTTATAACCTGTTTATAACACACTAAATGTATTTGAAAATAATTCATTTTTAGCAGAGTGTAACTTGAAATATGTCATTGTTTATTGTAAATAATTTTAAGATGAATGCAAATCTTGCCTGTATATAGAGGTAACGTCAAACCCAATATATGACATTTTATCTAAGGATGTAAAAGAGTAAAATCTGCTTGTGTGTGCTGCTGTTTTTCTTCAAACTGTATTCTGTGGTTATAATTACCTAGTGAATCTGCTAGTTCCCTATTCAGAGTGGCAATGCTATCGAGGGCAATCTAAAATCTTCAGCATTGACACTCGGCCTGTACATGCTCTGAATTCTTGGTGAGAAAGCTGTGAACTTCTTTTTCTTCTACATCAAGCCCCCCCACATGACACTCCTCCATGTCATATGGTGTATCATATGGGGTGTCATGCAGGGCGCTATTCAGGGCAGCTCAAGTATCATGACTTAGAGTGGATCATTTTCTCATTCATATATACAGTAGATAGATATATCCGCCCCCTTGATCTCTATGCGCCAGCCCCTAATCTCCATGCGGTGCACTTGACACATAGAGTTCTACAAGTTTTTTATTTTGTGTAGCACAAGATTGGAGCCAGAGGCTCTAATTGACTTCAAAAAGGTTGGGCCACCCACCCACTTGTGATATTAGCGAATGTTGATTCGCTATTGTCATCCTGCTTCTCCTCCCAGCCAATCAGGATAGGAAGCGGGTCCTAAGACCAGATTGACCAGGAGGAAAAACTGGGAAAGCCGCCCGTGATCTTGATGTGGTAGTTGCGGGGCTGGGGGGCTTGCAAGCGGGTAAGCTGGGCTAGCAAGCGGGCAGAGGTGTGTGGTTTGTTTGCCGCCCCCCCAAATTGTGATATAAATAGATAGATGAAATAGATAGATAGATAGATAGATAGATAGATAGATAGATAGATAGATAGATAGATAGATAGATAGATAGATAAACGTAATATTATGCAAATGGAAATAATATAGATAATCATTTTATAATCAGCTTGTTGGGACCCATGGTAAATACAGTGGGGTTGACTAAAACTGGAGACTGCAAAATCTGGTGCAGCTGTGCATGGTAGCCAATTAGCTTCTAACTTCTGCTTGTTCAAGAGCTTTGACAAACAAACCCGGAAGCTGGTTTCTATGCAGAGCTGCACTGTATTTTTCACTCTCCAGATTAGGTAAATCAATCCCAGTATGTCTACCTGCACAACTTTTATTGAATTAGCTGGCTGGAATACATGATACAGCTGTTTGGCTATTTCTTTGATAACTGTATTCAAGCTGCTGTGACTAAGTATATAAGTTTGCTGAGACCTGCTACATCTGCCAATTCATTCAATTTATGGATGGTCAACCACTTTCATTCAGGGCACTTTATACCCCCTTCCTATCCAGGCCAATTTTTAGCTTTCAAACACTCTAACAGTTTGAATGACATATGTGCGGTCACTTTACTCATATGACATCTTTATCATTTTGTTCACACAAATAGAGCTTTCTTTTGGTGGTATTTATTCACCACTAATCACCATAAATAATCTTTCTTCATAAATTTAAGCCAATATGTATTTTGCCACATTTTCTGGTGAAAATAATCCAAATCAGTGTATATTATTAAGTCTGTAGGAAAAATTATAGTGTGCACAAACTGTGGACACCACGACAGTAAGAATATCTGCCAAATGACCCCTTTTTGGAAAGTAGAAAGCTCAAGGTATTTAGTAAGAGGCATGGAGAGTTTTTTAAAGTTGTAATTTTTTCTCACAATTTTTTGGAAAATTATTTTACTGAATGAAACTGATTCATTCAGTGTGCTTTGTTGTGATTAGCTGTGATTGGTCACATTTAATCAAATGGTACAGATGGGTTGTGATTGGCCCTATCTTTACCATGTGATTACTGTGATCAATCACAGCAAGCAACAAAATTATACACAATGAATGGCATGCAAGGAAGCCATACATTTTTTTACAACTGTCATGTGATCTGCTGTGATTGGTCACACCGATCTCATGTTACTGGCAGTGGGCAGGTACACTGATCAGTCATTGGCTGTGTCCCATAACCATAATTTTTCTACAGGCCGGAACTAGTTAAGCGCTATACTACTATGCTACTATGCAAATGGATGCTATATTTATATATTGTATTTTGCAATTTATTGTTATAATGAATCAGGGGCTGGATCAGTGTTTAAATTGTGAAGTGATTGACTTTACAAGTTATAGAATTACAATAATCAATTACCAATATTGCAACTGGATGACATAGAGTTATTTAAGCACCTTTAATTAAATTTACCAATACCTCTATACACAGACAAGATTTGCACATAATACATAATAATTTGATATACCAGTTCTTCTTATATACTGTACACTAGTGTTAAAATTTGATCACAACGAGGGGCCCTCAGCATAGCTTCCTTTGACTTTATATTGTTGACTGGTATATATTTTTCATACTATTTTCATATATTAATACATGTTTTGGAGGCCTGTTGGTTTGGTGAGGGAAATAAATGAATAACTAACCTATCTGTTTAATTCTAAAGGCTCATTTCACATGCTGGTTAATTTATATGAATAATCAATAAAACAATCTAATATTTTATACAATGTAGGTTGATGAATATATATGCCTTTTTGAATTATCCCCTACAAATAGTATTCAACAAGGCATTCATTACCACCTTTTTTGTTGAAATGATTGCATATTTATAGATTTGTACCCCTTATATGGGCAGTAATAGACTGATAATTAAAATATTTAAACTTTAAATTTTAAAAATGATTAATTTGTTAAGGGGCTGTTCTTTAATTATCAGGTTAAAGTATGAAGACTGAATTTAAAAAAAAAAAATTACATCGATTTTTAGAAATTGAACAATTCATTCGTTTTTTGATTTCACATTTTCAGCAACAACTGTATGTTGGATCTAAATTTAATGTAGCTCAAATAAAGCTCCACCATTGTGAGATGTATGGCACAGCATGTGCAGACTGCTGTCTGGCTCGTGACCCATATTGCGCATGGGATGGAATGTCCTGTTCCAGGTATTATCCCCTAGGTACACATTCCAAAAGGTGAGTACAACTACTGAGCAGAAATATTAACCAATAAAGTGGTATAAAAGGTTAAAAAAAAAAAATACTTGTACCTTTATGAAATTAATACATTTTACAAATTTTGATAATTGTAGAAATTATGAAATCAATAAATTTTAACTATTTCGCCACAGCAAAGTTCTGCAACTGACTAATGGGCAGGGAAGTTTTTTTAAGTGTATGTGATTCTCCTATTTGATACCTTTTGATCTGCAACTGACTAATGGGCAGGGCAGTTTTTTTAAGTGAATGTGATTCTCCTATTTGATACCTTTTGATCTGTTAAATACACAATTAAAAGCATTTTGTTATAATTATTCAATAAGCGCAAAATATGCTTATTGATCTTGTCAATAATTCAGAAATGTCCTGTGATCTGCCACGCGTCCTGCTCTAATTGGCCCTCCTAGTTTTTCACTTTAACTATAGAATAATTATTGTCTATGTTGTAGAGAACAGAAAATCAAAACAGAAAAAAGTAAAGTCTACGCTAGTAATCTTATCCTGACAGCTAGCAAAGGAAGACTGATATGTGAAATATCTAATAAATTATCAAATATAATTGCAGCACCAATATTATTATCATGTACTATCAATTTTAATGTGCATAAAATATTTGCTGTAAAATATATAATAAATGAACAATACTACCGTATGCATCAAAATAAAGTTCCAAGTGTGTTCTTGTGCAAATACTGCACATACAAAACAATACAATAAAATGTATAAACAATAATTCAAAAAGTAAAGTTCAGTGTCACAATTCATGATGAAACCATAGTGAAATCTTTATATATTAAAAAAATTAACTAAATAAAACATTTATATAAATGACAACTGAAAATGTGATTCATTTCTTGTGTAAACAGTGAATGGTAATCAAATTTGTATCCACCAACACAAAAACAGCCAATATCGATTTTCAATCAAATTCTCTGGTGTCCTGAAACCAAAAACAAATGAATGGAACACTCACCAGAAATGCAGCCTTTATGCACAAATGTATAATCCCTTAATAAATATCAACCAGTGCCTATTCATCTCTCCACCTCAGATGGATTAAACAGCTAGAAGTCACCTATGTACCTCCTCTCCTGTCCATAGAAAGGATTCCCACACTTGCTGGGATGCTACCCTCTGTCTCTCACAAACAAACCAGAGGAGCCATACCTATAGTGCAGTGTTATTTATTTAAAAGCAAACGTGTCATATAGAAACATAATAAAGCTGGAGTGTCTTATTCACTAATTTTTAGTGTCAGGACACACACCGGAGGATTTGATCGAAGATCATTTCTGGTTGTTTTGGTGATGATGGATACGACTTTAAATACCATTCACTGTTTCCACAATAAGTGAAACATATTCAAAGTTATCATTTATATGACTGTTTTATTCAGTTCATTTGTTTTTTTTTATTATATGAATGTTTTATTGTGATTTCATCATGAAAGACAAGTAGCTCTTTACTTTTTGGATTATTGCTTATCAGGGCTTTTTTTCTCAGAGAAAAGGTGCAGGAACTCACCCTCTCTGTCCAACACTCCGCCCCAACCACACCCCAACCCCACCCCCAGTCACACCCAAACCCCGCCCCAGCCACACCTTCCTTAGAGGAGAGATTTACAGTGGCGCCAAATGTATCACATAAGGCAAATTCCACAAAATCCCCCCAGCTCTCCTCATCACAAATCCCCTCCTAGCTCTCCTCTCATCACAAATCCCCTCCTAGCTCTCCTCCCATCACAAAGCCCCCCAGATCTCCTCTCTGCTGACCTTGCCCTCCACCTCCACACACATACTTTCTCAGCTCCCCTTTCATCACAAGTTCCCCCAAGCTCTCCTCTGCGTACAATACTCTCCCCTCTGCTAAACGCACACAAACTTTACCTCTCTGCACATATTCCCCCTCCCCCACACACTTTTACAGTGCACTCCTCTCTGAATAAACTCAGTCTCTGCAAAGCTCTCCCTAAAAAAAAATCCTCCTTTCCAGCACAAATCTCCTTCCACCCCACAAATCCATATCTCAGCACAGCTCCTAATCCCAGCAAAAATACCCCACCCCAACATCCCCCAAGCATAAATCCTCCCAGTACAACTTCTCTCCCTCAAATCTCCCCTTCCAGCACAACATGTTCCCCATCCTGAAACTATTCCTCTCACCTTGTCCCCATTCCTCCAAGCCCCTCTTACACAAGTCCTCTCCCCAGTTCCATATCTTCCCACCTAAATCCCCCACAAACACAAATCCTTCCCCCCTTTCTAATCCAAATTCAAACCTCCATACTGTCCCACTTTTAATGGGCCTTTCCTGAGATTTAAACAAAATCCCAGCATCCCATGAATCCGGGCTGAGTCCTAGAGCCCAGTGCTGGAACAAGTTCTGGCACTAGTCTTCACTAACTTGTCAAGCAGGAGCTAGTGTGGGCCTCCAAGGTAAATGTCCTCCATCTCTTGGGGTCCCAAATGCCATGATCATGCCCTCTGTGAGATGGAGAATATCTGGGAGGGAGAGGGCTAGTGCTGGAAGGGGGGGAGAGGGCTAGTGCTGGAAGGAGGGGGGGTTAGCGCTGGAAGGGGGAGGGGGAGAGGGCCAGTGCTGAGAGGGCTAGAGCTGGAAGGGGGGAGAGGGCTAGTGCTGGAAGGGGGCTAGTGCTGGAAGGGGGGAGGGGGCTAGTGCTGCAGGGGGGGAGAGGGCTAGTGCTGGAAGGTGGGGAGAGAGGGCTAGTGCTGAAAGGGGGGAGAGGGCTAGTGCTGGAAGGGGAGGGGAGAGGGCTAGTGCTGGAAGGGGAGGGGAGGGGAGAGGGCTAGTGCTGGAAGGGGGGAGAGGGCTAGTGCTGGAATGGGGGGAAGGCTAGTGCTTAAAGGGGGGTTGGAAATGTGCTGGGGGGAGAGGGGGGCTAGTGCTGGAAGGTGGAGTTGGAAATATGCTGGGGGGAGAGGGGGGGTTGGAAATGTGCTGGGGGAGAGGGGGGCTAGTGCTGGAAGGGAGGGCTGGTGCTGGAAGGGGGGGTGGAAATGTGCTGGGGGAGAGGGGAGCTAGTGCTGGAAGGGGCTGTCAGGTTTCAAATTAATCCCACACTGATTTCTGGCATATGTCCTTTCTCATGCCAAAGCACATATCCTCCTAATCCCCCAATCACTCCACCAAGTGTACATTGTTTTCGTTTCCTCCTTCCCAATCCCAGCGACTCTCCCCCCTCCTCTCTGTCTATCTATAAAGCATAAAAAAGTTTGTACAGACCTGAAGTCAGCGCGTGTTCCTGCTCCCCCTCCTCTTATGTGTGTATACAGAGCTGAAGGAAGAAGGGGAGGAGACAGCTTTGTTCTGCTGTGTGTGAGTGAGACAGGTTGCTAGAGGGATGGGAGACATGCATCTGATGATCGTGCAGACAGCAGACATGTCACTCCCAGGAGAGGAGAGGGCTGCCAGAGGTTCCGGAACGCAGTTCCGGTGAGTTCTGGCTGAAAAAAAGCCCTGTTGCTTATACATTTTATTGTATGTATTTTATGCAAAGGATTTGCACAATACAACAATTGGCACTTTATTTTGATTGATTATTCTGTAAATGTATTATATGTTTTATTGCATTTATTTTGTGCACATTAGAATTGATAGCACATGATAATAAGATTGGCACTGCAATTATATTTGATAAAGTTTGAGTAGGTTAGCAAAAGAAAACAGGGCATGTCTAACTCCAGTCAATGCACAAAAATGTTGTGTGTTGTCAGGACTTGCTGAGACTTGTGATACATCAGCTGACTCGTTAATTCTAATGAGTGCATTACTGGCCAATAACTGTTCAATACTTGCAAAGTGATAAAATAGGGGGAAATCTACATGTATTACAGAGTTGTACTATATATATATATATATATATATATATATATATACACAAATATTTTTTTTTTTTTTTTTTTTTTTTTTCCCTGACATACACTTTAATTCACAATTGTATGGTTGCACTACATTTGAATGTGTTTTCTGAAGTATACTCTTGTTTTTTTTAACTCTTATGCCCCGTACACACGGTCGGACTTTGTTCGGACATTCCGACAACAAAATCCTAGGATTTTTTCCGACGGATGTTGGCTCAAACTTGTTTTGTCTACACACGGTCGCACAAAGTTGTCGGAAAATCCGATCGTTCTAAACGCGGTGACGTAAAACACGTACGTCGGGACTATAAATGGGGCAGTGGCCAATAGCTTTCATCTCTTTATTTATTCTGAGCATGCGTGGCACTTTGTCCGTCGGATTTGTGTACACACGATCGGAATTTCCGACAACGGATTTTGTTGTCGGAAAATTTTATCTCCTGCTCTCCAACTTTGTGTGTCGGAAAATCCGATGGAAAATGTCCGATGGAGCCCACACACGGTCGGAATTTCCGACAGCACGCTCCGATCGGACATTTTCCATCGGAAAATCCGACCGTGTGTACGGGGCCCCGAAAATGTCCGATCGGAGCGTGCTGTCGGAAATTCCGACCGTGTGTGGGCTCCATCGGACATTTTCCATCGGATTTTCCGACACACAAAGTTGGAGAGCAGGAGATAAAATTTTCCGACAACAAAATCCGTTGTCGGAAATTCCGATCGTGTGTACACAAATCCGACGGACAAAGTGCCACGCATGCTCAGAATAAATAAAGAGATAAAAGCTATTGGCTACTGCCCCGTTTATAGTCCCGACGTACGTGTTTTACGTCACCGCGTTTAGAACAATCGGATTTTTCGACAACTTTGTGCGACCGTGTGTAGACAAAACAAGTTTGAGCCAACATCCGTCTGAAAAAATCCTAGGATTTTGTTGTCGGAATGTCCGAACAAAGTCCGACCGTGTGTACGGGGCATTAAACTTTAAGGGACAGAACCCTTATAGAAATAAAAACATGCAACTAACAATAGCAAACTATATTTATATTATAATAATAGGTATTATATGCATAAAATAGGACTTAAAGTAATTGTAAACGATCACCTTGTAAAACAACCCATTCAGTTTAAAATAGAAATGAGAGGAAAAACATTAATGTATAGATTTAAAAATACATTAAAAATACATTGTTCCCTTTTTTTTATAAGTGATCACATTCCCTCTGTTCTCAGCTGCACAAGAGCTGGGGGAGGAGAAGCAGCAGTACACTGAGCTTCCCAGTAAATGGCTGTGCAGTGGTGGCTGTGCCAGGCTGTGGTTGCGTCAGGACAAGTTTGATCATTGGAGTAGAGTACATTGAGTTCCCAGCACAGCTAGATAACTGACCACACTGTGTTCTCCTGCATAGTGTGGTCAGTTTTTAATAGGAAAGCAGAGGGACTGGCAGGAACAACAGTGATTTCACATAAAGGAAGCATTACAAAGAGATCAGGATACTTTCTCATACAAGTACATGGTACATCAGGCACATATCATGAATATGAAGTGTTGAGGGTAACAAGCGCTTTAAGCTAGTCATATAAGGTTTGAATTTTAACTGATTCCTGCTGAGTCAGCTGTAGTCACTGTTTGGGTATTTAGGTAGCTGAGGGTGTCATGACTTTTTGAATATAACAGCCAGTAGAATAGATTCTTCCAGCCATGCTGTTTAGCATGGGTGGGGAAAGCGACTGATTTCTCTCATTTAGTCAGTGAGGCTACCCTTGCTCTTACTTATTAATAAAGTTTCCAATTTAAAGCATTGGAGCTAGTTTTTAGATTTACTAAAGAAAAACAGGTTGTTTGCTTTGCAAGGGAATTTTTTCTAAAGATTAAAAGCTCTGCTGACTTCCATCATTCCATAATATGAAAGCAAAAATTATATTTTTTATTTTCCTTAGACATGATTGAGTATTTTTTTAAATTTGATTTGTAAAACATCAACACATTCACTAAGCTCTGGGCAAATCCCTCTGCAATGTGTAACTTCTCTTACAAAGTGAACAGCCTATTTGCTTTCAGTTGTTCAACCCCAGTATGTAAATTAGTCATGATCATGCCAATTCCAGCTGGGCTTAAGATGCACTTAGGCTAATGTGCCTACATGATGTATTTACATACAGCTTCCACTATAATGATGTGCTGTTAAATAGTTTATACTTTTCACAGACGTTTCAGAAGGCAGGATGTTCGACATGGTAATGCAGCTCAGCAGTGTTCAGGACAACAATTTAATGGTAAGTTAATATGCATACAGTATACATTTTCTTACATTTTTAGGTCAGATAATATTGGGTAATTTTGTGAAAATCCACACTAATGAAGTGTTTTTATCTACCGTATATTCAGGTTTTAAAAGCCATAAATGATTAAAACTAGTACTAATAATTTTACATTACATTTTTGCACACATAGACGTAATTTTTTTTTTTCAATGCAGTCACACTGGCCCTCCTCTAAAATAACAAAAAAACAGATCTTTGGAGTGCTTGTCTGTGCTTGATTGCTTTGTTGGCATTTCCACGTTCCCTGGCACGATGGGTCTCCATATACCAATACTGGCCAGAGGAGCCATCATAAAATGTTATATTTCTTTGATTCATCTGTCACCGAAATCGGGTCCGCCCTCCTTTTGTCCTGTGGTTGGGTTGCTCTGCAACAGTCCCCGGTATAGACGTACCCTTGAATCCCCTGCTCCATGGCTGTTGGGTTTACTTTTTTAAGCTGACCTATAACTCCTGCATCCACTCCTGGTGAAGTGCTCAGGGATCCACGAAATGCCTAGAGTTTTTAGGATCTCAAGAATCTTTTTGGTCATCATACGCTAAGCTATCATGTATTTACATATTTTTAATAGCATCATGTATGCGAATATTGGGATAAACATGAATTTATATTGCCACATTTTATTTATTATGGATCAGCTCTTTATTTTGCACATGTATGGAACTTTATTTTATTTAATCATGGCAATATGGAATAGGTTATCATAAAATAAATATACAATTATGACAATTATTGTGATTTGCCTCATCTAAAGTCCCATGACCTATGTATTCTTTATTGTACTGTATTTAGGGATGGAGGCATTTTGCTCATGGTGCATCAGATCATTATAATTTTTTGTTCAGCTCTATGGAGTTGTCAGCTCATAGTGTATCAAAGTTACCACTAGTAGAGATGGGCGAACTGTTTGGGTGCATACAGTGTACCACCAAGCGCACCAGTGTACCACCGAGTGCACAGTGAATAGCGGGCAGTTGTTAAGGAGCAGGCAGAGAAGTCAGCTGCCATGTCCTTAACAACAGATGAGTCATCATCTGTCAACAGGCTTCCCCGCTGACAGCTGAGTGTAAAAAAAAAAAAACATAGCTGACAATAGAAAAATTAGAAGGAATACGGTGTGGGGGTTCCCATCAATCCATACCAGGCCCTTTGGGTCTGGTATGGATTTTGAGGGGAACCCTCACACCAAAATTTAAAGAAAAAACATGGTGTAGAGTCCCTCCGAAAATCCATATCAGACCCTTATTCAAGCATGCAGCCTGGCAGGCCAAAAAAGGGGGGTACAAGCGAGCACCCCCCTCCTGAACAATACCAGGCCACATGCCCCAACATAGGGGAGTGCTTTGGGATGGAGGGGCTCTGCCCCACAACCCAGGCAGTGGTTGTGGGGGTCTGCGGGCTGGGGGTATATTGAAATCTGGAAGCCCTCAGATATCGCCCCCATGTGAATGAGCATGGGGTACATTGTTACTCCTACTCATTCCCAAAAAAAAGTTTCAAAAAGAAATAAAAACACACACAGTTTTTGACAATACCTTTATTAAAAGTAGAAAACAATTTCCCCAAATATAGATCCATCACTAATCATGACGCCCGCCGGACTGCCAAACGCGGAAAAAAAGCTCTGCCCACAACGAAGGCTAACCACCGACTACCTTTTCTGCCGTCTGACAGTTCCTAAATAGTTAAGGGGCAGGGCCACTTGGCAACATCACCTGGTGGCACCACCCCTATCTGACAATACTGACCCAGCATGCACCCCCCATGTTGAGGGCATGTGGCCTGGAATAGTTCAGGAGGGAGGGGCAGCTTACTCATCCCTCCCTTTCCTGACCTGCCAGGCTGCATGCTCAGATAAGGGTCTGGTATGGATTTTGGGGAGACCAAACACCTTTGGGGTTCCCCTTAAAATCCATACCAGATCCAAAGAGCCTTGTATGGATTGGGAGGAACCTCTATGTCATTTTTTTAAACATTTTTGTATTGTCGGCAATGGATTGCAGACTGGAAAATCAATTTAAATGTCATTGATACTGCTTCTGATGATGGCTATACGTCGAAACTTGTGTCGGACATGACACACAACATGGTACATTTCTATCAATGCTAATTGGAGAGAGAGGGTGTGCACTTTTCAGCTGAAAGATTCCAGGGTGAGGAGATTCCAGCAATCTTTATCTGCACATCTTTTGAGCCACTTCCTAGTATCGTATAGTATAGTTTTTTGGGAGACTATGGTATATTTCTATCAATGCTAATTGGAGGGAGATGTGCACTTTTCAGCTGAAAGATTCCAGGGAGAGGAGATTCCAGTGATTTTTATCTGCAGTATCTGTTTTTTTGGGGGAAGTCAGAAAAGGACATTTTATTGATTTTTTTGATTTATTTGATTTACCTGCACATTTGTATCTTGTGGTGGTTGCACTTATTGAACTTTTGACATTATTTGTATTATGTATGAACTTTGTATTTTTCACTTAATACAGAAGGTGTGTTAAGGGCCAGATCACCAGGTGAAAACAGAGGGAAAAAAGACTACAAAAAGAAAGCTAATGCAGCCACCATATTTACTGATAATTTGAGAACTATTTCTCCCTATTCTTCTTGTAGGAGAATCTTTAGGAAAGACTGAAGAGTATACAGTATATGGTGTTGAGCATAACACAACCTTATTGGAATGCATGCCACGTTCATTGCAGTCTAAGGTCATCTGGTTTGTACAGAAAGCACACGAAACAAAGAAAGAAGAGGTAATATAATTTTTATGTGTTAATGTGCATTTCAAACAAAAGTTTATTTTAATAGCCTGACTTAATATTAAAGGGTTACTAAACCCTCGTGTTTTTTTTTTTTAATAACAAACATGTCATACTTACCTCCACTGTGCAGTTCATTTTGCACAGAGTGGCCCCGGTCCTCCTCCTCTGGGGTCCCCCGGCGGCGCTAGTAGCTCCTCCCTGCATCAGGAAACCACCTAGGAGAAGTGCTCTCCTTGGGGGGTACCCATGTGGGCATGCTCCCGAGTCCAGCTTTTGCATCCATAGACACAGAAAGCCAGACTCGGCCCCGGCGCCCTCATCATTGGATTTAATTGACAGCAGCGGGAGCCAATGGCTGCGCTGCTATCAATCTATCCAATCAAGAGCCGAGACCCAGACCCACGTTCATTGCAGTCTAAGGTCATCTGGTTTGTACAGAAAGCACACGAAACAAAGAAAGAAGAGGTAATATAATTTTTATGTGTTAATGTGCATTTCAAACAAAAGGTTATTTTAATAGCCTGACTTAATATTAAAGGGTTACTAAACCCTCGTGTTTTTTTTTTTTTTAAATAACAAACATGTCATACTTACCTCCACTGTGCAGTTCATTTTGCACAGAGTGGCCCCGGTCCTCCTCCTCTGGGGTCCCCCGGCGGCGCTAGTAGATCCTCCCTGCATCAGGAAACCACCTAGGAGAAGTGCTCTCCTTGGGGGGTACCCATTTGGGCATGCTCCCGAGTCCTGCTTTTGCATCCATAGACACAGAAAGCCAGACTCGGCCCCCAGCGCCCTCATCATTGGATTTAATTGACAGCAGCGGGAGCCAATGGCTGCGCTGCTATCAATCTATCCAATCAAGAGCCGAGACCCAGGCCAGAGAGGGTGTGCGCGTCTCCGGCGTGGGAACGAATGGGCTCAGGTGAGTAAAACGGGGGGGCTGGGGGGTTGCTCAGTGGCAGAAGTTTTTTCACCTTAATGCATAGGATGCATTAAGGTGAAAAAACATGAGGGTTTACAACCCCTTTAAGGAAAATGCAATTTGTCAGTTTGCTTACAAAGACTTGATGAAGAATTGTTTTTATCTCCTCACTTTTACTTTCTTGAAAGATAAGTATCACATACCTAATGCAGGAGGCCAATGGAGACAGAGGGCTTCCCTGGAGGCTAAGCTCCAAACCCCCTCTGAGGGTGAAAACAGGAGCGGTCAGGCCCAAAGTAGCACGGGTCACCTTCTGGACTGTATGCAGGAGGTTCCAGAGTACAGCTGGTGTGCTGGCATAGAATCAGCAGACAGGTGGCGCCTGTCAGGTGTTGCAGGATTTGCATAATGCTGTTACTGGAGCGTGGTCAGAAGGAAGCCTAGGTCGTGAGCCGGGTTGGTATCAGAGCAGACGTGGTCAGGTGGATAGACGAGGTCGAACACAGGAAACAAACAGGAGACAGGTCAAGGACAAGCTGAATTAGTAGCAGGAGACACAGGGACAAGAATATCACAGAGATAACACATTGGAGGAGCCAAAGATCAACCAGCAAATGCAGACACTAGCAGACTTCCTTATATAGGCCCATGTGACCTGCTGGTAGAGATACGGGGTCCTAAAGTCATTCTCCTGCCAGAGATTCTGGGTCCTAAAGTCCTTCTCCTGCCATAAGTGCTGGTAGAGATGCTGGGTCCTAGAGCCCTTCTCCTGCTGTTGGTTCCCTGACAATAAGCTTCTCAAACACAAACGAGGATGAGTGAAATGTATGAGTTACACTTACCTCCATATTCCCTGCTAACCAATCTACCAGCTGCAAGCTTCCTCTCTGGGACATGTAAGCAGCTACTGAATCATTTATGTGCTATATGATGGTCCTATGTAGAAGTCTGGGCAACAATAACCCTCACAAAATAAAGATGTACACTATATTACCAAAGGTATTGGAATGCCTGCCCTTACACACATGAAATTTAATGGCATCCCAGTCTTAGTCCATAGGGTTCAATGTTGAGTTGACACACCCTTTGCAGCTATAACAGCTTCAACTTTTTTGGGAAGGCTGTCCACAAGGTTTGGGAGTGTTTCTATGGGAATGTTTGACCATTCTTCCAGAACCACATTTGTGAGGTCAGGCATTGATGTTGGACAAAGGTGTTCTATCGGGTTGAGGTCAGGGCTCTGTGCAGGCCTGTCAAGTTCCTCCACCCCAAACTCGCTAATCTATGTCTTTTTATAACCCTTCCTTTGTGCACTGGTACAAATCATTTGGTGGAGGGGGGGCTTAGGGTGTGGGGTTGTTTTTCAGGGGTTGGGCTTGGCCCCTTAGTTTCAGTGAAGGTAACTCTTAAGGTGTCAGCATACCAAGACATTTTGGACAATTTCATGCTCCCAACTTTGTGGTAACAGTTTGGGGATGGCCCCATCCTGCTCCAACATGACTGCGCACCAGTGCACAAACAAGGTCCATAAAGACATGGATAAGCGAATATGGGGTGGAGGAACTTGACTGACCTGCACAAAGACCTGACCTCAACCCGATAGAACACCTTTGGGATGAATAAGAGCAGAGACTGCGAACCAGGCCTATTCGTTCACATCAGTACCTGACCTCACAAATACGCTTCTGGAATAATGGTCAAGCATTCCCATAGACACTCTCCTAAACCTTGTGGACAGCCTTCTCAGAAGAATTGAAGCTGTTATAGCTGAAAATGGTGGGTCAACTCAATATCAAACCCTACGGACTAAGACTGAGATGCCATTTAAGTTCATGCGCGTGTAAAGGCAGTAAGGATGAGCCGAACACCCCATCCAGGTCACACCAGAACTAGTGAACAGGCAAAAAATTCTGACAAACACACGAACACCATCTAAAGTCTATGAAACACGAATATGAAGAATCAAAAGTGCTAATTTTAAAGGCTAATATGCAAGTTATTGTCAAAAAACGTGTTTGGGGACCCGGGTCCCGTCCCAGGGAACATGTGTAAATGCAAAAAAAAAGTTTTAAAATTGACATTTTTTCAGGATCAGTGATTTTAATAATGCTTAAAGTGAAACAATAAAAATGAAATATTCCTTTAAATGTCGTGCCGGGGGTGGGGGGGTGTCTATCGTATGCCTGTAAAGTGGTGCAGTTTTCCCATTAATACTGATTGCAGCTATAATGAATTGTTGGGTCTCTGCAATATAGTTAAAACTCATTGAAAAAATGGCATGGGTTCCCCCAGTCCATTACCAGGCCCTTTGAGTCTGGTATGAATATTAAGGGGAACCCCGAATCAAAAATTGTAAAAAATTATTGCGTGGGGTCCCCCCAAAATCCATACCAGGCCCTTCAGGTCTTGTATAGATTTTAAGGAGAACCCTGCGCAAAAATTAAAAAAAAATAGTGTAGGGGTCCCCCCCGAATCCATACCAAACCCCTATGCAATCACGCAACCTGGCAGGCCGCAGGAAAAGAGGGGGGACAAGAGAGTGCCCCCCTCCTGAACTGAACCAGGCCACATGCCCTTAACATGGGGAGGATGCTTTGGGGTCCCCAAAGCACCTTGTCCCCATGTTGATGGGGACAAGGGTCTCATCCCCACAACCCTTGCCCGGTGGTTGTGGGGGTCTGCGGGCAGGGGGCTTATCAGAATCTAGAAGCCCCCTTTAACAAGGGGACCCCCAGATCCCACCCCCTATGTGAATTGGTAACAGATACATTGTACCCCCACCATTTCACAAAAAAAGTGTCAAAAATAGTAAAAAAGACAGGAGACACTTTGGGACAAGTCCTTTATTAAAAAATAAAATAATAAAAATGTCCCACAATGTAAATCCATCTCACACTGCCCGACGAGCCGAAAAAAGAAAAAAAAAGCTGCAACAGCTCCTCCTCCATGGGAGGCTCCCACAGAGTGACGCTTCTTCTCTGTGACAGCTGTTATATAGCTGAGGGCGGGGCCACTATGTGACGTAAATGGGTGACCCCGCCTTCCTCTGATGTCATGTGGCGTCTGAGGGGGGCGGGGTCAACCGTTTACATCACCGGGTGGCCCCGCTCTCAGCTATATAACAGCTGCCAAAGCGATAAGCCTGCAGTGTGGAGGCGGAGCTGTTGCCTTTTTTTTTTCTTTTTTGGCTCATCGGGTGGTGGGAGATAGATTTACATTTTTTTTTTATTTCTTAATAAAGGACTTGTTCCAAGGTGTCTCCTGTCTTTTTTACTATTTTTGACACTTTTTTGGGAAAATGGTATAGGTACACTGTACACTGGGACCCCAAAGCATCCTCCCCATGTTGAGGGCATGTGGCCTGGTATCGTTCAGGAGGGGGGGGCGCTCTGTCACCCCCCTCTTTTCCTGTGGCCTGCCAGGTTCCGTTCTCAGATAAGGGTTTGGTATGGAATTTTGGGGAGACCTCAACGCCATTTTTTTAAAATTTTGGTGCAGGGTTCCCCTTACAATCTATACCAGACCAGAAGGTTCTGGTATGGATTTTGGGGGGACTCCTATGCCTTTTTAAAAATTAAATTTGGTGCAGGGTTCCCCTTAATATCCATACCAGACATGAAGGGCCTGGTATGGATTTTGGGGTGACCACCACGCAATTTTTTTTCATTTTTGGGTCGGGGTTCCCCTTAATATTCATACCAGACCCAAAGGGCCTGGTAATGGACTGGGGGGGGATGCATGCCCTTTCTTTCAATGAGTTTTATCTATATTGCTGAGACTCGACAATTCATTACAGCCGCGATCAGTTTTAAATGACTTTTTTCCTTTCGAAGTGTCATTTTGCTGTGGTACTGTTCTAAACATGGGAAAACTGTGCCAATTTACAGGCATACTATAGACACCCCCCAGGCACGATATTTAAAGGAATATTTCATTTTTATTGTTTCACTTTGAGTATTATTAAAATCACTGCTCCTGAAAAAACGGCTGTTTTTAAAACTTTTCTTTGCATTGATACATGTCCCCTGATGCAGGACCCGGGTCCCCAAACACTTTGTATGACAATAACTTGCATATAAGCCTTTAAAATGAGCACTTTTGGTTTTTCATGTTAATGTCCCATAGACTTTAATGGTGTTCTGCGGCTTTTCACATTTGCCGCAACCACCGCATTTTGTTCGCTGTTCGGCGAACAGGCAAACACCCAATGTCCAAATCAAACTTACATTCGACTTGAACATCAACAATTTTGGTAATATAGTGTAAATGCTGGCTACACTTGCCAAAAGTGAATTGTACCTGGACTTGCAAGATCAGGGCTTTAGAAACACAAAGGTAAATGCTGCTTGAAGGTAAAGTAGTGCATTATAAGCAAAGACAGATTTTGACATATTCTTGTAGTATTTCCTTAACCTCCCTGACGGTAATCCCGAGTGTGGCTCGGGGTTAAATTTCAGTCCCATTAGCGGTAACCCCGAGCCACACTCAGGATTGCATTGCAGGATCCTGGTGCGGCATTACTTACCTTGTCCCCAGGATCCTACGATGTCCCCCCACTGTGTCTGCAGGCTCTGTCTCCTCCGAAGCCTCTCCGTGAGGCTCCGTGTCCTGCGAGCGTCGCGACGCATGGGGGTGGAGCCTGGCGGCAAATTCAAAAAAATTTACAAACCATAACACATACAGTACTGTACCACCACTGCAATTTTTTTTCATTTTTGGGTCGGGGTTCCCCTTAATATTCATACCAGACCCAAAGGGCCTGGTAATGGACTGGGGGGGGATGCATGCCCTTTCTTTCAATGAGTTTTATCTATATTGCCGAGACTCGACAATTCATTACAGCCGCGATCAGTTTTAAATGACTTTTTTCCTTTCGAAGTGTCATTTTGCTGTGGTACTGTTCTAAACATGGGAAAACTGCGCCAATTTACAGGCATACTATAGACACCCCCCAGGCACGATATTTAAAGGAATATTTCATTTTTATTGTTTCACTTTGAGTATTATTAAAATCACTGCTCCTGAAAAAACGGCTGTTTTTAAAACTTTTCTTTGCATTGATACATGTCCCCTGATGCAGGACCCGGGTCCCCAAACACTTTGTATGACAATAACTTGCATATAAGCCTTTAAAATGAGCACTTTTGGTTTTTCATGTTAATGTCCCATAGACTTTAATGGTGTTCTGCGGCTTTTCACATTTGCCGCAACCACCGCATTTTGTTCGCTGTTCGGCGAACAGGCAAACACCCAATGTCCAAATCAAACTTACATTCGACTTGAACATCTGGCTCATCCCTAAAAGGCAGGCATCACAATAATTTTGGTAATATAGTGTAAATGCTGGCTACACTTGCCAAAAGTGAATTGTACCTGGACTTGCAAGGTCAGGGCTTTAGAAACACAAAGGTAAATGCTGCTTGAAGGTAAAGTAGTGCATTATAAGCAAAGACAGATTTTGACATATTCTTGTAGTATTTCCTTAACCTCCCTGACGTTAATCCCGAGTGTGGCTCGGGGTTAAATTTCAGTCCCAATTGCGGTAACCCCGAGCCACACTCAGGATTGCATTGCAGGATCCTGGTGCGGCATTACTTACCTTGTCCCCAGGATCCTACGATGTCCCCCCGCTGTGTCTGCGGGCTCTGTCTCCTCCGAAGCCTCTCCGTGAGGCTCCATGTCCTGCGAGCGTCGCGACGCATGGGGGTGGAGCCTGGCGGCAAATTCAAAAAAATTTACAAACCATAACACATACAGTACTGTAATCTTACAGATTACAGTACTGTCTGAAATTATTTCACATCCCTTTTGTCCCCAGTGCTTTGGCCCATGTCCTGCATGCAGTTTTATGTTAAATATACTGTTCTTTCTGCCTGGAAACTGGAGATTGTCCATAGCAACCAAAAAGTGTCCCTTTATGTCAAAAGTGGCTTTAGACCAGCTATAAAACAGCGATAGTAAATTAGAACATTTGCAGAATTGAGCGATAGTGAATCGTGGGGAAATGTATTTTATTATTATATTATTATTTTTTTAAATTATTTATATTTATTTATTATATTATAATTTATGTTTTTGTGTTTCAAACTTCATCATACCCGGGATATCTACTAGACTCTTGTTTGGACAGATTTAAGTGTGTTATTGTTAAGAATTACAGGCCTACAATATAAAACGCCAAATTTCCATGCAAAATAATGGTACCGCTTTCAGCACCTAAAATCCAAAATAATCATACCGCCAGGGAGGTTAAAGTATTATTATGCTAGTTTAATGCTAGTTTAAGTAAAGTCAAAAATGTGTATTTACTGATTTTGGATAGAAGCTAGAAAGAGTTTAGACTGGTTTCTCCTACTGATTTCTACGCTAATGATCTGAAATATACTTTGTGCCTGAAACAAAGAACAAGCAACAATAAAAACAGCTTTTTAGTGATTTTCCATTAATAAAACAGCCTTACCATTTAAGGTACATGCTTGCCTACCAAAAATTTGCAGTAAACAAGAATACTAATAGTTACTTTTCTATTCACAGGTGAAAACAGGTGATCGGGTAATATTGACAGATTATGGACTTCTGTTTCTAAAGCTCCAAAGAGCAGATGCCGGAGTGTATTTTTGCCAAACTGTTGAGCATAGTTTTGTTCATGTAATCAGAAAAATGAGTCTGGAGGTTGTGGAGGAAGAACGTGTGGATGAAATGTTTAACAAAGAGTATGATGAAGAGCCAGTAATTCAAAAAATGCCTTGTCCTATGCAGTCCAGCATTCCTCATCCCTCTAAGCCATGGTACAAGGAGTTTTTGCAGCTCATTGGATACAGCAATTTTCAAAAAGTAGAGGAATATTGTGAAAAAGTATGGTGTACTGATAAAAGAAGAAAAAAGCTAAAAACTGCTCCAAGCAAATGGAAATATGTACAGCAACAGGAACGGCGATCACGTGGAAAAGCAGATAATCACCGCATGCCACGGAGCATACTGGGACCCTAAGCCTTCTGTTTATTTTCTATTTATGACTGTATAGGCAATACACATTTCTGATGAGTTCTAAACGCAAATTCCTAAACTGAACTTTGTTGTAAACTTTCAACAAAACCTTGACTGTGTTGGCATTATGTAAATAGTTTTATAAATTTTATTTCTAAGGGGGTTTACGTATGTCAGCAGTTATTGATGTACTCTTTAATGACTGGGCTTGGTTTTTAGGGATGTGATGATGTTTTTAGGGATGTGTGGTATACTTACAAACACACATACACACATATGTATATATGTATTATGTGATCACACACACACACTATATATATATATATATATTATATATATATATTTATACACACACAGTATCTCACAAAAGTGAGTACACCCCTCACAGTTTTGTAAATATTTTATTATATCTTTTCATGTGACAACACTGAAGAAATTACACTTTGCTACAATGTAAAGTAGTGAGTGTACAGCTTGTATAACAGTGTAAATTTGCTGTCCCCTCAAAATAACTCAACACACAGCCATCAATGTCTAAACCGCTGGCAACAAAAGTGAGTACACCCTAAATGAAAATGTCCAAATTGGGCCCAAAGTGTCAATATGTTGTGTGGCCACCATTGTTTTCCAGCACTGCCTTAACCCTCTTGGCCATGGAGTTCACCAGAGCTTCACAGGTTGCCACTAGAGTCCTCTTCCACTCCCCCATAACAACATCATGGAGCTGGTGGATGTTAGAGACCTTGCGCTCCTCCACCTTCCTTTTGAGGATGCCCCACAGATGCTCAATAGGATTTAGGTCTGGAGACATGCTTGGCCAGTCCATCACCTTTACCCTCAGCTTCTTTAGCAAGGCAGTGGTCATCTTGGAGGTGTGTTTAGGATTGTTCTCATGTTGGAATACTGCCCTGTGGCCCAGTCTCTGAAGGGAGGGGATCATGCTCTGCTTCAGTGTGTCACAGTACATGTTGGCATTCATGGTTCCTTCAATGAACTGTAGCTTCTCAGTGCCAGCAGCACTCATGCAGCCCCAGACCATGACACTCCCACCACCATGCTTGACTGGAGGAAAGACACACTTGTCTTTGTATACCTCACCTGGTTGCCGCCACACACGCTTGACACCATCTGAACCAAATAAGTTTATCTTGGTCTCATCAGACCACAGCACATGGTTACAGTAATCCATGTCCTTAGTCTGCTTGTCTTCAGCAAACTGTTTGCGGGCTTTCTTGTGCATCAACTTTAGAAGAGGCTTCCTTCTGGGACGACAGCCATGCAGACCAATTTGATGCAGTGTGCGGTGTATGGTCTGAGAACTGACTGGCTGACCCCCCCACCCCTTCAACCTTTGAAGCAATGTTGGCAGCACTCATACTTCTATTTCCCAAAGACAAATTCTGGATATGATGCTGAGCACGTGCATTCAACTTCTCTGGTCGACCATGGTGAGGCCTGTTCTGAGTGGAACTTGTCCTGTTAAACTGCTGTGTGGTCTTGGCCGCCATGCGGCAGCTCATTTTCAGGGTCTTGGCAATCTTCTTATAGTCTAGGCCATCTTTATATAGAGCAACAATCCTTTTTTTAAGATCCTCAGAGAGTTCTTTGCCATGAGGTGCCATGTTGAACTTCCTGTGACCAGTATGAGAGAGTGAGAGCGATAACACCAAATTTAACACACCTGCTCCCCATTCACACCTGAGACCTTATAACACTAATGAGCTAATGAGTGACACATGACACCAGGGAGGAAAAATGGCTAATTGGGCCCAATTTGGACAGTTTCACTTAGGGTGTACTCACTTTTGTTGCCAGAGGTTTAGACATTAATGGCTGTGTGTTGAGTAATTTTGAGGGGACAGCACATTTACACTGTTATACAAGCTGTACACTCACTATATTACATTGTAGCAAAGTGTCATTTCTTCAGTGTTGTCAGATGAAAAGATGAAAAGATATAATAAAATATTTACAAAAATGAGAGGGGTGTACTCACTTTTGTGAGATACTATATATATATATATATATATATATATATATATATATATATATATATATATATATATATACAGCATTTTTTTTCCTCATTAATGTACACACAGCACCCCATATTGACAGAAAAACACAGAATTGTTGACATTTTTGCAGATTTATTATAAAAGAAAAACTGAAATATCACATGGTCCTAAGTATTCAGACCCTTTGTTCAGTATTTGTTAGAAACACCCTTTTGATCTAATACAGCCATGAGTCTTTTTGGGAAAGATGCAACAAGGTTTTCACACCTGGATTTGGGGATCCTCTGCCATTCCACCTTGCAGATCCTCTCCAGTTCTGTCAGGTTGGATGGTAAACGTTGGTGAACAGCCATTTTTAGGTCTCTCCAGAGATGCTCAATTGGGTTTAAGTCAGGGCTCTGACTGAGCCATTCAAGAACAGTCACAGAGTTGTTATGAGGCCACTCCTTCGTTATTCTAGCTGTGTGCTTAGGGTCATTGTCTTGTTGGATGGTAAACCTTCGGCCCAGTCTGAGGTCCTGAGCACTCTGGAGAAGGTTTTCATCCAGGATATCCCTGTACTTGGCCGCATTCATCTTTCCCTCTATTGCAACCAATAGTCCTGTCCCTGCAGCTGAAAAACACCCCCACAGCATGATGCTGCCACCATCATGCTTCACTGTTAGGACTGTATTGGATAGGTGATGAGCAGTGCCTGGTTTTCTCCACACATACCGCTAGGAATTAAGGCCAAAAAAATGTTGTATCTTGGTCTCATTAGATCAGAGAATCTTATTTCTCACCATCTTGGAGTCCTTCAGGTGTTTGCTAGCAAACTCCATGCGAGCTTTCATGTGTCTTGCACTGAGGAGAGGCTTCCGTCTGGCCCCGACTGGTGGAGGGCTGCAGTGATGGTTGACTTTCTACAACTTTCTCCCATCTCCCGACTGCATCTCTGGAGGTTCTTTACCTCTCTCACCAAGGCTCTTCTCCCCCGATAGCTCAGTTTGGCTGGACAACCAACTCTAGGAAGGGTTCTGGTCATCCCAAACGTCTTCCATTTAAGGATTATGGAGGCCACTGTGCTCTTAGGAACCTTATTTGCAGCAGAAATAATTTTTTTGTAACCTAGGCCAGATCTGTGCCTTGCCACAGTTCTGTCTCTGAGCTCTTCAGGCAGTTCCTTTGACCTCATGATTCTCATTTGCTCTGACATGCACTGTGAGCTGTAAGGTCTTATATAGACAGGTGTGTGGCTTTCCTAATCAAGTTCAATCAGTATAATCAAACACAGCTGGACTCAAATGAAGGTGTACAAGCGTCTCAAGGATGATCAGAAGAAATGGACAGCACCTGAGTTAAATATATGAGAGTCACAGCAAAGGGTCTGAATACTTAGGACCATATGATATTTCAGTTTTTCTTTTTTAATAAATCTGCAAAAATGTCAACAATTATGTGTTTTTCTGTCAATATGGGGTGCTGTGTGTACATTAATGAGGAAAAAAAAATAACTTAAATGATTTTAGCAAATGGCTGCAATATAACAAAGAGTGAAAAAGTCCCCACTGTGTATATATATATATATATATATATATATATATATATATATATATATATATATATATATATATATATATATTAGACATCATTGTTGTTATTTAGCCATTAAAAAACATAAAAGCAATATCAAAGCAGATTAATTGGTCCACTTATCTTGCAGCCTCAAATATAAAAAAAGTAAAATCAATGAAGAAGTAAAACGTTGGAAGAAAAATGTGATAGATACTGACCTTACATCACAGCTTCTGGAATGTTAAGTTAGGCTAGGTGTCATTGGGCCTTTAAAGCTTCCAAAATCTCATGGCAATGTGATCTTGCAAAGCACTGGAGCATCTTCTCAGGAGACTTGGCTTTTTCAGCTTTCCCAGGATTTACCAATTAAACATCACTGTTGCCAGCAAATAGGTACAAAGGGACTATTTTTACATTTTTCTTTCAATGTTTTGCAAGCTTATCCATGATCTTAGTAGGATTATTACTCTTCCAGACACCCTAAGAAATATAAAAAGCCCACATTCTCTACCCATAGCTAAAACAATATATTTTGAGTTGACTGATTTTTTTTTAACACTGCATGGTATAATTTTTTCTTTTGTTATTTATTCAAAGATGTGATATTTAAAAAACAAACATACTGACCTTGATTTACTAAAGGCAAATAGGCTGTCTATTTGCAGAGGTATTTTCACTCTGAAAGGTAATCTTTACCAAGCTTAGTGAATGAGATGAAACCATCTAATTATGTACAAGCAAAATACAATATTTTTCTTTGGAAAGTGAATTTTCAGACATTCACTAAACTAAGAGAAAATTCTCTTAGCAAAGTGAAAATTCTCTTGCAAAGTGAACAACCACATTACACCCCTCTTCCTAAAAGCAAATGTTATACAATATTGCTTATACAATATTGGCAGCACATTTTCAGGGAAGTGTGCCATATGTTGAATATTTCAGAATACTACAAAAGGAAATCATAAGAACTTGCAAATGAAATAAGTAATTAAAATGTCAATGTAACTAAAGTGACATTTTAGTTTTAGTAGCTGCAGATGGAGTTTTTTTTTCCTTGAGTTCATCATTTGTCATGGCCATTGTAAGATATTTTGTGTTACCTTTTGGATATCTTTTGTACATGTTTTATAAGAGATAATCAAGCAGGAGAAGACATTTGGTGATGTGATCTTCAGATACAGGTGAAGTCCAGTAATCTGAACTCTTGCCCCATCCTTTAGCAGAGGTCATGTAAACAAATGTCGAGGCATCTAGTAACATGCCAAGCTACCATGACATCCTAAAGCAGCAGTTTCTGTAGTTACTGAATTTAATGGCTTCTGATGAAAACATTTGATATTTCCATTAATATTGTTTCAGGACTTTGTGCAAAAGTTTTCTGTAAATTTTTTATGAAAGCAAATGAGGTGATTTTTTGTAAAATAAGTGTGTGAAACATGTCCTTTTTTGTACTTAACATTTTTCTTAAGCAATACGCACAGAATTTGTTTTTATAACTGAAGATTTCTACCTGTAAAAACTTGTAACAATTACAGAGAAAGGTGATATTACTTATAGGTGTATTTTGTGCTTGGGATAGTATAAAGTGGTTTTTAAACAATCCATTGTTTAATTGGATCTTTAGGAAGAAAAAATATTTACTAGTAACATCAATTTAATATTATTTACCATTTTGCTTCAAACTAAGTTTACATGCCAATAAACATTTATAATCATATACAATTGTTTTGCAGCCAATATAGACAATGCTTTAAGCCAAAGTGCAGTATTTAATAAAACAAAAACATGAGGTGGACACCCCCCTCTGCTGCTGCAGTGGTTAAATGCTTATCAAGTCTAGGGGTAATACCTTATTCCTCACTCTGTCAGGCTTCCAAATCTCTCCTATTTCCTCTGATACTCCCGGACTGCTAGCTGAGAGAGACTCAGCTGGAGAAAAGAGGCTCCAGGGGACTGGTCACACACCATGGAAGCTTGCTATAGCAAAGAATACAGTAAGTATTATTTTTTAACCCTTAGACTAAACAAACAGTTAATCATTGCAGTGCAGGGAGACCCCGCTGCAAGTGTAATTTTTGCTGCCCCGAGTGGAGAAAAAAAAATTGAAAGGCTTTAAAGAATGTTGAAAGGTTTATTTCAATAGATCCAAGCAGTATAAGTTAGGAAACTTAAAACACTCTACAATACATCTTATTGTACCATCCAATGGCAGGTTACAGAATGAAAGATGAATCTTAATTTCTTGCCATAAAGTGGTAGCCTTATGCCCTGTACACACAATAGGATTTTCCGATGGAAAATGTGTGATAGGACCTTGTTGTCGGAAATTCCGACCGTGTGTAGGCTCCATCACACATTTTCCATAGGAATTTCCGACACACAAAGTTTGAGAGCTTGCTATAAAATCTTCGGACAACAGAATCCGTTGTCGGAAATTCCGATCGTGTGTACACAAATACGACGCACAAAGTGCCACGCATGCTCAGAATAAATTAAGAAACTAAAGCTATTGGCTACTGCCCCGTTTATAGCCCCGACGTATGTGTTTTACGTCACCGCGTTCATAACAACCGGATTTTCCGACAACTTTGTGTGACTGTGTGTACGCAAGACAAGTTTGAGCCAACATCTGTCGGAAAAAATCCATGGATTTTGTTGTCGGAATGTCCGATCAATGTCCGACTGTGTGTACAGGGCATTAGAGTACCACATACAGGAAGATATCTTGTTCTGAAGGAAAGTGAAATATTTGCCCATCCTCTTCCAGGTTTAGGCAGATAAGTACACTTTCAGGATCTGCCAAAAAATTTATATTTTGCATGGCTAACAGTCACAAAGAGAATTTTTAATGTGTTAAAAAACCCACTAATGGGGGGCATGTCCAGCCGCCGTTCTAGATGGCTGTTCTTCTCTGAGGCTCTCTAAACCCCCCCAGTGACATAAGCGGCAACCCAATGACCATCGCAGCGACATCCACCCCGATTATTGTGGCAAATCCTCCCCTACCTCCAGGGACCATGACCCGCCGTAGGAAGAACCCCGGGAGAGCGTAGAAAGAGACAGATATCTTCCTGGCCCGCGGCCCCGGTCCCGTCCAAAATGGTGCTGGTGCAGCACGGAGACTGTCAGCTTCTCCCCAGCCCCAGGGAGAGGGAACTCAGGATCACAGACTGGCATTCCCTCTCTATAAAGGCGACCCTGGTGAGTCATCTCCTCCCTTCTTTTCCACCTCACGCAGCCCATTAAAATCCAGGCCCCGGATGGAAGGCCTTGATCAGAGCACAGCTGCACATTCATCTCTCCCACCCCTCCAGCCAGCTCTGCAGATGCACTTAGCCATTGATTCAATCCCTGCATCTGAACATCCACTCTCAGAGCTAGCTAGGAAAAACATGCTACTATCCCTGAGACAGACTCTGCATACTGACATGTCTACAGTTCCATCCCCTCTCACACAAACTGTGCAGGAGCATCATATGAGAATATCACATGTGGAAACCAAACTAAGTGAAATGTGCACTGCTCACAATGACATAGTGGATGCTCATACTGATCACGACATATAATTACAACAAATGCGACTGAAAATCACAGACTTAGAAGACCGCTCTAGACGAAACAATGTCAAATTCCGCGGTATTCCGGAATAGGTCACACTGGATGCATTGGTCACATTTATTTAGCAACTTATGAAACAACTAATCCCATCACTTACTGATCTTGAATTGGCCATTTATAGGGCCCACAGAATACTCAAACCTGACTTCCTACCAGTCTCAGTACCTAGAGATGTCTTAGCACGCATACACTTTTGTCACGCCAAAGAAAAGATTATGTGTGCCGCCAGAAACAACTCTGCATTGGCCACACCCTATACAGGGATCGAATTGTACGCAGATCTTTCCAAAACAACAATCCTCAACAGGACAAACCTCTCCACCATCACTAAGGCCCTCCGCAACAATAATATAGCCTATCAATGTGGCTTCCCTACCAAACTCACAATCAAAAACCAAGAAAAATAGCAAACGATCAGAAGTTTGGAGACAGGGTTAGCCCTACTCAAAGAATGGGTAATCTTACCTACAGAGAATCATTCTCCCCCACCACATCAACCACATCATATGGAGACAGAATGGTCCTAAACACCGCCACAGCCTACATATTAGTCCTGATGCCTCTTTCCACATATACCAATAGCTGGGGAAACTCGGCCTCACGATTCACTTATCTCCTAGTTCAACATTGTTTTCCATACCATTATGATGATGATATGGATACTCCTCCCCCCTCTTGTTAATAGCAATGTTTGCTACCTATCACCCTTGCATTTTCTGCAAGTCCTTTTTAGGCCTCCCTCCCTATCTATCCCTATTCTGTGCATCCAACCAATCCTTGTTTATTAACCTCGATAGACTTCATTATGAGATTATTCACTCCATGGAATCAACCTCCCATGAATCTAACAACCCTTCGGACACCACTCTAATCTATCCACCACAGCCATAAATTAAACTATGGCTGAAGTTGAAGTACTATCAAAAGCACACCGAACACCTGCCAACTCTGATAGAATATCTATACACTAACTGGATCATCTCAAATTCATACAACCTTATGTCAGTTAAATTCACATATTTAAATGTGCTTGGCCTCAATTCACCTTTGAAGCGCTCATCCCTTGCATGAGAGGTTTGTTCATTAAAAGTGGACATTCTCCTCATTCAGGAAACTCACTTTGCTTCAGAGAAATCACCTATCCTCACCTTGAAGCAATTCCCACATGTATTCTTGGCATCCTTTGGCATGTACACACGGGTGGACTTTTCGACCGAACTTGTGCACCGGAACGAATCCGTCGGACAATTCGACCGTGTGTGGGCTTCATCGGACTTCCAACTGACCTTTTCAGTCGAAAAATCAAATGGACTTTAGATTTGAAACATGTTTCAAATCTTCCCTCTGGAACTCCGCCGGAACCAGTTCCTATCAGGAAATCCGTTCGTCTGTATGCTGGTCCAATGGACCAAATACGACGCAAGAGCAGCTACAGCACCTGCCCGCGAGAATGTTTTCAGCGCTCTCAGTGACAGGGTACTGTACATCTCGCTCACTGCAATTGGATAAGGGTCTGGTATGGATTTTGGGGGGACCCCCACACCGTTTTTTTGGCATAGGGGGTTCCCCTTAAAATCCATACCAGGCCTGGTATGCTCTGCGCTGGCTCCCGCGACAGGGCTCGCATGGCGTCAATCTCGCCGATAAAAGCAGTGAGATTGACTGCCTTTCCTAGTCCCGTCGTACCTCATCATGTTCAAAATGAACGGACTTTAGTCTGTGTGTGGGCAAGTCCATTTGTTCAGAAGTCTGCCGTAACTCCGCCGAAAGTCCGGCAGGAAAACCGTCAGACCCAGTCTGCCGGAAAGTCTGGTCATGTGTGGGCAAGTCATTCGTTTGGAAAGTCAGTCGGAAAACCGCCAAAAGTCCGTCGGGATGACTGTCGGACCTAGTCTGCCGGAAAGTCCGGTCGTGTGTACGCGGCATAACACTTGTAAGAAAAATGGGGTTCTAACAGCCGTTCGAGACTCAGTCCAATTTCAACTACACTCTGAAATAGCTGACCCATTGGGCCAGTACCACATCCTCATCTGTGACATCAACCAAATCAGGTTCACCAATACTAAACAGATTACGTTTTGCAAACACTTATTAACAAAAATTATTGCCACCAAAAGGCAGGCTCATTATTGGAGGGGACAACACAATTGGCAATACCACTCTTGACTCGTCCATAGGCAAGAGAGCTGCCCATCAAACCAATAACCACCTCCTACACACTCATGATCTATATGACATCTGGAGATGCCAGCACAGAGCAGAAAAAGACTTCTCTTACTACTCTCCTCCTCACCTCTCTTAATCCAGGATTGTCTTTTTCTCACGGACAAATGGACACTCCAACTGATCACAGCCTCCCAAATAGGCGCGATAACCGATAACATGGTCTGATCATGCCCCAGTGTCTATACAAACTGGAGACTCTAAAAGACCCAATCTCACCCGTCTTTGGAGCTTGGACTCCACTCTCCTAGCAGTCCCTGACCATTGCCAAGCAATCTCAAAAGCTCACGTCTTATTTTTATAAACAAATGCCTCCCCGGACATTTATTTTCCCACATTATGGGCCACATACAAGGCCTTTATAAGAGGTATTTTGAAAAAACGGCAAGTCAATGTTAAAAACCAGAGGAGAAAGCTAATTGAAGAGGTCCTAACTTCAATTAAAAACAAGGAGGATCAAAACAAACAACATCCGTCCCCTGCATTATCTTCCTCCCTAATTAATGATAGTAGCAAACTTTGCTCCCTTTTGATGCACCAATTTGACTATAATTTGAAACAATCCAAAGCAAACTATGATTCATTAGGGAAAAAAGCTGGTTCTCTACTATAAAAATCAGTCAAACAACAACGCTAAAAACAAAAATCAAATTAGTTTACTACCCCAGTACCAGAAAACCCGTAATTAACCCTTCAGATATTGCTGATGCGTTTGGTGACTTCTACAAATATCTATACAATCTTAAAAACGACAAAGCTACCCCTCAACTGAAACCATCAGATATACAAGATTTTCTGAAGTCAGTGAATCTCCCTGCCCTGTCAATTACCCAAACTCAGTCCTTATCACAAAACCTTTTTCTCCAGCAGAATTCAAAATAGCCATTAAAACTCTCCCATCTAAAAAATCCCCTGGAGATGACTGCTACACAAACGAGTTCTACAAACAATTTGCCTCCATACACCTTTCTGACCTCTTCAATTATGCAGCATCCTCTGGTTCCCTCCCTAAAGAGATGTTACAATCTGTTATTACAATACCCAAACCCGGTAACGATCCACAGGAAGTGCAAAATTATAGACCTATCTCTCTTATCTTTTACAAAGGGTTTTATTGATAATCATAGCAATTTCACAGTTTAATGCCCCATACACACGGTCGGATTTTCCGATGGAAAATGTCCGATCGGAGCGTGTTGTTGGAAATTCTGACCGTGTGTGGGCGCCATCGGACATTTTCCATCGGATTTTCCGACACACAAAGTTGGACAGCAGGAGATAAAATTTTCCGACAACAAAATCCGTTGTTGGAAATTCCGATCGTGTGTACACAAATCCGACGGACAAAGTGCCACGCATGCTCAGAATAAATAAAGAGATGAAAGCTATTGGCCACTGCCCCGTTTATAGTCCCGACGTACATGTTTTACGTCACCGCGTTTAGAACGATCAAATTTTCCAACAACTTTGTGTGACCGTGTGTATGCAAGACAAGTTTGAGCCAACATCCGTCGGAAAAAATCCTAGGATTTTGTTGTCGGAATGTCCGAAAAAAGTCCGACCGTGTGTACGGGGCATAACAGTGTAGATAATGCATCATGAATAAACATAACAAAAAGTTTAGCATCTTATAAATAAAATAAGTATGCTAGTAAATCAAAGAAGAACAAAACAATAAGAATATATCAGAGGCTGAAAACAGTCTTGAGAGGGAGGTTAAAGAAGAGCTAGGGGCAGAGATTGGTTGAGAAGGGAGGAGTAAAGAATAGGGGGAAAGGAGAGAAGAGGAAGAAAGGGGGAAGGGTGGGTCCTCGCAGTGAGGGGGCAAGAGTGCAATAAATCCGAAGAAGGGTGGTATCAAATCTGGTAGGTTTAGTATATTCGACCCATGGCCTCCATACCTTCAGGAACTTATCATGAGTGTCCGAAAGGACAGCAGTCAGCTTTTCATTAACCATTATATCGTCCATGCGATTCTTAACCGCCGCAAAACTTACTGTCTGTGTCTTCCATGCCCTAGCTATTGTTAGTTTGGTTGCAGTAAAGAGATGCAGAGCCAGCTGGCACTCCGGGCGAAGCAGCTCCACAATTGGTTTGCAGAGAAGTGCCTCGAACGGATCCTTTTTGAGGTCGGCATGAAGTATGTTTAGGAGGAGGGAGTAAACTCTAATCCATAACCTGCGTACCCTCGGACAGGTCCACCAGATGTGCGTCATTGTGCCCTCCTGGGAGCACCCTCGGAAGCACAAGGGAGAGTAGGCTGGGATGAACCGGGCCAGTCTAGCAGGCGTGTAATACCACCTGTAAAGTATCTTATAGGCATTTTCTAAAAAAATGACATTCTTTGAGCATTTGGATATTGCTAAAGTCATGACCTGCCAATCCTCCGGATCGAGCTGTTTTCCTAGTTCCCTTTCCCATGGCAGGTGACAGGGCCGTGTTGGTGGTTTTTTAGAGTTAATAATAGAGGAATAGATCAGTAATATTAAACCCGAGGTTTGGGGTCTTGCTCTGCAGAAGTTCTCGAAGGGGTTCAAAATATAAGGGGTCGGTTGAGATTTTATAAGCCCCTGGAGAAAGTGACGAATCTGTAGGTAGCTATAGTGTTCGCGTAACGGGATATCGTGAGAGGAGCGTAGGGCCTCAAATGATATTATCCTGGTGGGGGTGAAAAAGGAGTGAATGTCCATGAATCCGTTTGTCTTCCACCAGGAGAATTGCTGGGGGTTTTCGCAGCCTGGTGGGAATAATAGGCACTGGAGAAATTGAAGTAGGGGTAGATGAGGAGAAATCAGGCCGGCCGAATACTTTACCGAGTCCCACATGCGAAGGGAATGGGCCAGACATGGTCCCATCACGAGAGGGCGATGCGTGGAAGGGAGCCAGGGCAATGAGGAGATTGGTGTTGGGTGTGAATCCACTAGGTCCATAGTGGCCCATAGCGGCATTTGGTATTGTGCATGGAGTTGGGATAATGGGGCTATGTTTGCAGCTATATAGTAGGCTTGTAGGTTAGGGACTGAAAGTCCACCATTGATTCTGCGGGCATATAGTATTTGCTTATTGATTCTGGGGTGGGTAGAACCCCAGACAAATTTCAGGATTTTGCGCTGATGTATTCGTAGGATATGCATCAGGATCAGGACTGGCAGGACTCTAAAGAAGTAGAGTAATTTCGGCAGGTATGTCAAACAAATTGCCACGATCCTGCCGAACCAGGATAATGGGAGATGAGTCCAGGAGGACAACATGTCCGTCAGCTTCTTAAGTATAGGAGGAAAGTTTGCCTTATAGAGTCCCGCGTAGGTTGGGGTGAGCCGGATCCCCAGGTAGGGTAATGAGGTCAGCCATTGGAACGTGAAGGTGTTTTTTAAGGTTATCAAGTCTGAGGACCGAAGATTAATTGACATGGCTTTTGATTTGGTGGGGTTAACGGACAAGCCAGAAAGGGAGGCAAAAGAGTCTAGTAAAGAGAACTGGTTAGGTAGGGTGATTCTAGGGTTTGTTAGGGTTAGGAGAATATCATCTGTGAACAGTGATATCTTATGGGGTGTCCCTGCTAACTCAACACCAGTTATGTCCGGGTGGGATCGGATCGCCTCTGCCAAAGGTTCCATGGCCAAAATAAATAGGAGTGGGGAGAGTGGGCATCCTTGCCGAGTCCCCCTCCTGATGGAAAATGGAACTGATTCGAAACCATAGTATTTGACCCTAGCCTGGGGGGAATCATATAGTGCCATTACCCATTGCAAGAATGACGATCCGAAGCCATAGTGGCTGAGAACCTTTGTGAGGTAAGGCCAGGACAAAGTGTCAAAGGCCTTGTTCATGTCAAGAGACAGTAACATAGTTGCTATAGACCGGCTGTGGGCTGTGTGCTGAAGCTGTATTATATGTCTAATAGAGTCTCCTGCTTGTCTCCCCGGAACGAACACCACCTGGTCCTTTTTGACCAAGCGTGGTAGGAAGGAGTTTAAACGATTGGCCAGGATCTTGGTCAGTATTTTAATGTCTACATTAATAAGTGAGATGGGCCTAAAATTGGTCCAAGACGTGTGGTCACGGTCGGGTTTTGGAATCATAACAATATTGGCAGTTAAAAGGTTAGAGGTGAGAGCATGGCCATCTTTTACTGCATTGAACATAGTCGTTAAATGGGGGGCTAAGACGTTTGCTAACTTCCTATAGTAAAGGGCCGTGAAGCCATCCGGGCCTGGACGTTTGCCTACTTTTAGTTCTTTTATACCCTGTAATACTTCCGTTAACTGAATATCTCGATCCATTAACGATGCGTGTGTGTCGGACAGCTTAGGCAATGTCAGTCCTGTCAGGAAGGATGTCAGGTCTTGAGTAGGAGGCTGAGTGGGGGCCTTGTAGAGGGTGGTGAGGCGGTACCTAAATTCTTCCAGCACTTTCAACGGGTTACCTGTGAGGACATTATGTCTCGTGCGGAGAGTGATAGGGTTGTGTTTCGGGGTAAAGGTGCGCAGCCTATTGGCCAGCATTGAGTTGGGTCTGTTGGCCTTGGTGTACCATTTCTGGCGGGCCCAGTGTAATATACGTTCTGCCTCTTCAGTGAGGCATAGGTCGAGTTCCGTACGTGCCCCATTTAATAGTTTGCGGTTAGCCGGAGTAGGGGACTGTTTAAAAATTGTGGATAGGGATTCTAGGCGTGCTTCTAAAGATGTACGCATTGCTATGCGTTCTCGCTTGCGTTTTGCTGCCAGCTGAATTATATGCCCCCTGAGTACCGCTTTGTATGCTTCCCAGAGAGTCACCTCGGAGGAAACTGACCCAGCGTTATGCCTGAAATATTCCACTGAGGCTTGAGTAATATCGGTGGGGACTTCCTTAAAAGATAAGAGAGAGTCATTCATAGTCCAAGGGGAATATTGGGGTTTGCTGAGCAGCGAGTGGTATATAACCAAAACAGGGTCGTGGTCTGTCCAAGGAGCTGCTAAGACACAACCAGGGGGAGATGTTTCCTCAGAACAAGCATATAGTCAATTCTGGAATGGGAATGATGAGGATGGGAGTAGTAGGTGTAGTCCTTGCCAATGGGATATAGCTCCCTCCAGATATCTACCAGGTCACGACTTTGTAAAGAATGCGTGAATTGTTTTGCATCGGGTGGTGGGGCTTTGTGTTCCGAGGGGTACTTATCCAGAGCAGGGTTCACGTAACATTGGAGTCTCCCACTAAGAGGAGAGTGCCTCTCTGGTGGGATTGCAAGAGGGAGCAAATATGGGAGAAGAAGGGTCCAGGGTTATTATTTGGAGCATAATATGTTAGGATGGTGACCTCTGTGTCCTGAATAGTGCCTTGTAGTAAAAGGTACCTACCATCTGGGTCAGCGATCTCTCTACTGCAACTGAAGGGGACTGACTTGTGTATAGCAATCAAAATGCCCTTCTGTTTAGTCGGGCCATTAGCCAGAAAAACTTGAGGGTACATGGCATCGAAGTATTTAGGACAAGAAGAAGATGAGAAATGGTCTCCTGTAGGCATGCTATGTTCACTTTCTTTTGCTTAACATATTTAAAAACTTTAACCCTTTTCTGGGGGGAGTTCATTTCCTGCACATTGAGGGATAACCAATTAAGTGTCATGGTACATGGGAAGTTAGCCATAAAACTACTTTACTCACCCACCGCGAGGACCTGCAAAGGGGAAAAGGGAGGCAGAGAGGAAGTGAAACAAAGAAAAGAACAAGGTAGAAAGGCATACTGTAGTACATATAATAGCCAGTAAAAAATTGTAGCATATAGTACTGAAAAAGTATGAGTGCAACTGGTTGTGGGTCTAAAGGCCCACAGGGGGGTTGAATGTTGGTTGGGACTAATGTCCGAACCAAGAGCCAACTCATGGGGGGAGCAGTGATCCAACGGAACCACTCGGCATTGATATATAGTAAAATTAACTTTAAATCTTTAAGCACAAGACTTGGTGCACCGCTTAAGGCACTAAAGGGGAACACAAACATCCTGAAGTATGTGGTTGCCTTTTATTTTAGGTCTCTCTGTCGCCCTGGGCTCCCCTCCACTGTCGAGGGGGCCCGTGGCGAGCGAGCGACCAAAATGTCATTTAGGTAGTCCCACATGGCTACCCAATAGTTAGAGAGGGAGAGGGAGAGGCAATCAATCTGAAGAAAAACAAAATAAAAATAAATAACTAATAAAATAAAGTGTAACTCACAACACTAACAGGGTGAGAAAATATAACAACATATTTTGTTACCCACCCGCCTCCCCACAGGGACGGGAAACTGCTGTCAGCAGTCTGCAGCATTGACGGCTGCCTGAGAGCTGAGGGAACCAACATGTTTGCGTCAAACAGAGGAAAAAAAAAAACCCTCGACAGAGCAGGAAAAAAACAAAGTAGAACCTGTAAAAATTCTATTATCCCGCTGTGTAGCAGAGTGTAAGTGCACCCCGCTATGGAGGCGGCAGTAAGCAATCAGCTGAATACTCCGCGGCCGCCATGTAAGACCCCTGTAAGGGGGGCCAAAGTGACATGCCTTATTAAGTGCTCAGTTTCTCGCCTGGGTGAGGCCGACTTGTCCCGGAGGCACCATCTCGCAGTTGGAGCGCCTCGGGGGGGGCCCAGTCCTGTGAAGTTCTTGCAAGAAATTGAGTGTCAGATCAGGTTCAATTGAACGGAGAAAACTAGCATCTGTGAGGTCAGTTCTGCCTATTACCAGTTCAGTAACAACATGCTGGGTATCAGCGGGTGCTAGACATAATGTAAGTCCGATAGCAACCGGAGGCAGGCTTAGGGTTTCATGGAGTCATTCGTAACTTTTCTGTGAAGAACCGTCAACTTGAGAGGTTATATGCCATCAGCCTTTAGGGCCTGCTATGAACCTTTGGGCCTGCAGGTCTCGCAAGGCCTGTGATCCGGGTTGAGACCTTTGAAGGGGCTGAGGGGTCCGGCGAGGAGGCTGGAAGGATCTGGGCCTGGAGGAAGAAGAGGGTGCATCTCCCTGGGAAGGTGGTATTTCCAGCTGCAGTTCCTGAAAATGACGTTTCAGGTCAGAGGGGGAGGATGCGTGGAACTGGTGACCGAGATGCGAAAATGAGAGCTTAAAAAGGGAACCCCATCTATATTTGATCCCTTTGGTCTGCAGGATCTGGAGGTAGGGTTTCAGGCCTCTTCTCCTTGCAATGGTTACTGGAGAGAGATCCGCAAAAAGCTGAAGGGGATTACCCTGAAAAGAGAGGTCTTGATGTTCCCGTGCCGCTTGGAGGAGCCGCTCCTTGGTGCGGTAAAAATGGAACTTGATGATGACATCTCTTGGGGGGCCCTCTGACGGTTTGGGTGCTAGGGATCTGTGTATATGGTCAAATTCCAGTCTCTCCAGGGGTATCTCAGGTGCCAGCTCCTGAAAAAAGGCTGTTGCCATACCCTGCAAATCAGTGATTTGTTCCGGGATTCCGCGGATACGGAGATTATCCCTGCGGGCCCTGTTTTCAGCATCCTCTAGTTTGTCTCGCAGGGACTCCAGCTCTGCAGACAATTTATCCACCTCTTCTTCATGGCCTTCAAGCACAGTGGTTGCTAAGTCCATTCTTTGCTCTAATTGATTAGTGCGGTGGCCTATCTCTTTAAGTCCTTTTACAAGGTCAGAGGAGAGCTTGCGTGAGGCCTGTGTGATTTCATCTCTGACAATGGAGTGAAATTTGTTCAGCAAGGCATCTGAGTCTGCATGCAGGGGACTTACCAGGTCCGTAGGGAACTGGTGCAGGCTATCGGCTGGGGAGGCAGGGTCCGCCGTCGAGTGTTGTGAGGAGTCATCCGGCTCCGGTGGGTTTGGAGCCATTGCCCTTTTCCCCTTCCCTGTGGCCAGAGCTAATTTGGGTTGTGTGTTACACTTGTGACGGTTCTTCCTTGAGCGGTACATAACCGCCAATACTTTATGTGTTCTGGAGCTGCGAGATGCTTTCAGTGTGTGCCGGGTGTGGATTGTGCTATGCTAGCCGAGGTTTGCCATTCCGTTGGCGCGGAGCAGGGGAATAAGGCAGCCATTTTCCCTGTTCACGCGCATGCACCCCCCTAGGGATGTGAGTTCAGCTTTTGTTATAGGGTCAAATCAATCTGTCCATCTCTGGGGGTCACAGCCTGGCCGGCCAGAGTGCTCCAGCCTCCAGGGGAGGCTTACCGGTCTCAGGGGAATCAGAATGGTGATTGTCGGGTATACTAGTCATTGGTGTTTTCACTGTGGACAGACAGACAATGCTCACCAGCAGCCTCCCCCCTCACAGTAACAGGCAGATAGGAGTAAGGCAGTAAAGATGGTGAGCTGAGAGTGTCAGGGAGCAGAGGGCCCAGAACAATGCGGCGGAGGCAGCAGCTGATGGGCACCAATACCCCCACCCAGTCAGGCAGTCCTTGGGAGCACTCTGGGCCTTGGCAAGAACCTGGGGGACTGGTAGAAAGGATGTGGAGAAGATGCCTGCACTTCCAACGTAGGCCGAACCGGCCGCGGCAACCCCCGTCGGGAAGCAGCCACAGGAAACACTGGGGATTCACAGGCCTTACTAGGCCGCACTAGGCTGCGGCCTCCACGGACGTCCCCGGAGCTCGGCGAGGCCTCCGGTCTGTCCCAGGTGGGTAGATGGGTGGGTAAAGGGGCGGATGAGAGTCCCCTACCTCCGGATCTGTGTGGATTGAGATTCCCCCGGGAGGCCTCGGATCTGCAAGATGGCGGCGGCCGCGAGAGTCTGGAGGTCGCCTCCCTCTGTTGATGACTGGCCGAGTTTCTGAAAAATATTGGCGTAGAACACTGTAGGGGCACTCAGATGAGTAAGCTGGCAGGTTTTTTGCACTTAATAGGTCTTTAAACCCTCGGATGGCGACAGATTAGCAATCAGGATTCTGGAGCTCCTTGCAAAGACGTCCGCCGTCGCTCGACCTATCTCTCTTATCAATACTGATATCAAATTGTATGCAAAAGTCATAGCTAGAAGACTGCTCGCCTTCACTCCCTTACTAATACACCCAGAACAGGTAGGATTCCTTCCAGGCTGACAAGCCCCAGATACCACAAGAAGGTTAATCTCCTTAATTCATGATTTGGAAGCCAAAAAAATGCCTTCTCTGCTTCTCTCCCTGGTTGCAGAGAAAGCGTTTGACCGAATACACTGGGGATTCTTGCAGGCTGTTCTGGAAAAATTTGGCATTACAGGCTGGATACAAAATGCTATAATGGCACTCTACTCCTCCCCATCTGCCAAAGTACTAATGGATGGAGTACTCTCCAAGCCATTTGATATTTCACATAGCACTAGGCAAGGATGCCCTCTATCCCCCATAATATTTGTGCTCCCCATAGAACTCCTTGCTGCGAAGATCCGTTCTGAACCCCGCATCTCAGGAATTACGTTCCAAGGGACTAAACATAAGATCAGTCTCTTTGCAAATGACATAATTCTGATGATTACCAACCCCGCCCAGTCCCTTCACTCTATTCATAATATTCTATCCCAATATCCTGAGGTCTCCTATTATAAACAGAATGAAGCAAAATCAGTAATCTTTAATCTTCACACACCCCTGGCCACACAAAAACCTTGACGAAAACCTTCCCATTAAGGTGGGGCTAAACAATCCATCCCATACCTAGGCATCAATTTAACCCTACAACTGCCCAATTATTCGAATGGAACTATAAACCAATAATGCAATCTCTACCTAAAGATCTACTATCCTTTCGATCCTTTGGCGTATAAAAACTAGGACATATAGCAATAGTCAAAATGTTCATACTCCCTAATGTGCTATACCTATTCAGGATGCTACCTATCCCACTTCCCTCTAAGTTCTTTCATACTATACATGAGCATATAAACCAATATATCTGGGAATTTAAACGTCCTAGATGCTCCTCCCATCTCTTACATAGACCAATGTAAAGTGGCGGAGCTGCATTCCCACATATTCACTTATATTACATGGCCACACTACTTGACCAGATACTTCTGGTGGCACCCAACCAAAGAAAAAACTTGGTCACAGATGGAAACCCCATCATTTCACCCACTTCACCTAACTTCCTACTCTTAAGCTCTAAATTCCCTAAACACAGTAACTTAACTCATTCATGTATTAAAGCATCTATCGAAGTTTGGACATCCTTACTATCCTACAAGGCTCCGCTTCTCAAATCCATAGCTTTACCTATTGATACCCTTTAAGGTGTAATACCTGATCTAAATTTAACACCCTGGATAAAATGTAGGATCCAGACTCTGCATCACATGTACAGTGACGGAAAACTGACACCTTTCCGCGCCTTGCAATATACATTTGACTTACCTTCTTCCGAGTTTTATACTTACATAAGAATCTACCATTATTTAAGTACCTGTGCGATCCCACCTAGCACCACTCTCCCGGTCTAAATCTTACAAATCTATGAAACTCGTAAATATTTGGGACATGGAATATCCTTCTTTCATTCCTATCTATCTATCTATCTATCTATCTATCTATCTATCCAGTATATATATCTATATATATATATATCTATATATATATATATATATATATATATATATAAAACCTAAAACTTCCCATCAGATCTCCTTCTTTAAGCAAATGGGAACTGACCCTTGGTAGTAATATACCTGTCCTTTCCTGGCACAAAGTACTATCCTACACCACCAAAGCCTCCCGATGTACAAATCACTGGGAGTCTTACTTAAAAATACTCCACCTCTGGTATATAACACCTTTGAAACTCTCAAAAATGTACCCCAACAACTCACCCCACTGTTGGCGCCAATGTGGAGAACAAGGCTCATTACTTCATATCATGTGGTCTTGTAAATCCCTCACGTCCTATTGGCATCAAGTTTTCAAACTGTCAGCAGGGGTAACGGGAATGATAACCAATCCAGACCCTAGACTGGCATTACTCCACATAGGCATGGAGGCACTCACCCCAACTCCAGGAATATTACTATCCACATACTCCATGCAGCAAAACTAGCCATTACTAGATTGTGGAAATCACCCAAAGTACCAATGATAACCAAATCTCAGAACTCAATTATCAATGTGATACGGAAAGAAGATTTGCATTAAGAAACCTCTCATACTCCAAATTTCTCCAAATGTGGTCACTATGGATACACAACCCTACCTGCACAGTGTTATGTTAATAATCTATACCATACTGAAGTGAATATGTATACATTTAACCTATACTTGACTGGCATGTTGCTTCTTAAGTACTCTGACCTTTGCATTTCCCTTCCCTCCCCATAGCCCTCCCCAACAACTCACCCCACTGTTGGCGCCAATGTGGAGAACAAGGCTCATTACTTCATATCATGTGGTCTTGTAAATCCCTCACGTCCTATTGGCATCAAATTTGCAAACTGTTATCAGGGGTAACAGGAATAATACCCAATCCAGACCCTAAACTGGCATTACTCCACATAGGCATAGAGGAACTCCCCCCCAACTCCAAGAATATTACTATCCACATACTCCATGCAGCAAAACTAGCCATTACTAGATTGTGGAAATCACCCAAAGTACCAATGATAACCGAAACAGTCTCAGAACTTAATTATCATTGCGATACGGAAAGAAGATTTGCATTAAGAAACCTCGTCATACCCCAAATTTCTCCAAATGTGGTCACAATGGATACAAAACCCTAACTGCACAGTGTTATGTTAACAATCTATACAATACTGAAGTGAATATGTATATATTTAACCTATACTTGACTGGTATGTTGCTTCGTTAAGTACTCTGACCTATGCATTTCCCTTCCTCCCTATAGCCCCCCCTCTATCCTCCCCCCCACTCTCAACTTCTTAACCAATTCCTCCCTTGAGTTCGAGTTTCTACTGTTAATTGCCCATATGGTCGCTCATTATATAAAGTTTACTATTCCTACGGTCAAAGACATGTTTATACAGATTGTTATGTATTATTTCTAAGATGTGAACTCAAATAAGTACTATGTCACATGCTTTGTTTTAAAATCAATAAAAACAATTGAAGATAAAAAAAAAAAAACAATAAAGATCATAGGACATGCTGGACGTCTAGACGTCTACACAGCCAAAGTAAACTTTAAAGCTAAAGTCCAGGAAGACAGCTATAGATGAAAAAAACAATGGTAACCAAGCAAAATCAGCCCCTCTTGAGTTCCCACCACTGCGCTTACAGATAAAATTAATGCAATAGAGCTGCCACTTTAAATAAATGAACTTTGAAATGGTATATTGATTTGCAATAGTGCCAAAAATGTAATATAAGCGGCGCTGAAATTACACTTCAAACGTGATAAGGTGAATGCCTGTCTGCACAGACCTACAACATAAACAAACTGAAATTATATGACATAAATCACCCTGTGCCAGTAGTGAAAAAATATATAATATAATATAGATGTGTACATAATAAAGTCCATAAAACTTGATGAAAACGTTGAATATGTGCAGAATTCCTTTAATTATTCACCACATTGCACTCACACACATCTCTTTAAAAATGAGCAGTAAATATCACAGTGATATCACAGCAAATCTTCCAGTAAGTGCCCAAAACCAGTGCAATATGGTCACGGCAGACCCGAGGTGTGCGGATGAACTCTCACCACTACTCGCTACTTGGGCTTGGATCTCTGCTTCCTGAATCGGCTCAGCACATCATACGTCACACGCTAGCTCAGATGGTTGCCGTACAGCCACAACCCGACATATTTCGTCACACCGACTTAATCATGGGATTGCTATAAATGCAATTGCAAATATTGGAATTGTCCATTGTGCCAGCTGATTTGCAATTCTCTCCAGCCATTTTTGTGAGTCAAACACCTTCTGCCAGACAGTGCCACAAGGAAAGTGACGCCAGCAAAACCCTGTTTTCTCATTGGGTGGCTTTGCTTAAAAAAAAAAAAAAAACCTTTTTTATTTAGAGGGTATATTTTTTTGAGTGTATTTAAGCTAGTTTTTATTTCATTAACTTTCTTTTTGTTTACAAGGATGGATTCAGGATAGATAAAAGGAGCAATTTAAAGCCTATTTATAAAAAAAGTAACTTTGTCCTAATTCTGCCTCCAACACATTTCACTAAAATGGCAAATTTGGCCAAATGTCTCTCAGTTTTCCCCCAGAATTATGGTCTATGTGTTGCTATGCAAGAAATGACAGAGCCTGATCTCAACATATACTGTATAATATACCTTGTATATACTATATACCTGGAATGTAATTCTAAGTGCTGGATAACAAACCTTTGTTGCATTTCCAGAATTTTAGGTATTCAAACTTTAGACTCCATATTTATCAGCAGGTGTTTCTTCGGTATAATGATGAAGATGCATGTCAGGCTGACTGACAGATGTCTCGTAGAATTGTAATATTCATATAAGCTTGCTATCTGCGCAGAGGTAAACTAGGCATAAGGAGGAAAATGAACATGCAACACTATATTATGCTTGAGCAATCCAGTAGTTACTATGATTAGTAATGCAATATATATATATACAGTGTATATATATATATATATATATATATATATATATATATATATATATATATATATCAAAATTCACTGCAGTGTGTATTACATTATGCAAACATTTATCAAGGTAACAGCTTTGAATAGGTGCCGTTTAATTTTTTTGTATAATTTCATAGAAATTACAAATTTTTTATTAACACAAACTGAGGCTATGTAGGGAAACCATTACCAGACATGAGAGACATCAATCCACAGAGCTTTAAAGTGTAGTTTGGCCCACAATGAGCTGATTGGTTTATATTTTCTGATCTGGCAGCTAGAAAACTATATGACCATAACTCATAGGGTTACACTTATCAGGAGGTATTAAGTATAATCTCTGCTGTTATGTTTAAAACAAGGATTAATTCCTCAGACACAGAGGGAAAAAAAGGGAGGAAATCTGCTCAGAAGAAACATGGCATCCCGTGCAGTCACCTAGTCAATCATGTTCAAACACAGCTCCACAGAAACACTTGATCACTACTATTAAAAGGCTATGGCTGCCAAATTCACACACATTTCAAGCACAATATCTGCTTCTCCCCACAACAAAGATTTGTTTGCAGAGTTAGAATATCTATTATTGTACACTGAACTGATGCATGGTGCAATTGGTATAGTGGCTTTTTAAATTAAGGACTGAAAATAATAGTTTAAATTTAATTTAATGTAGGTTATATAAAGTACATACTGTATAACATATGACATATACCGTACCAATTTCATACTTAACACTTTCATTTGGTAGTTTGAAAGTGCAAGCTGAGAGAGCCACATTAGCAGTAACATTTTTATTGCATGCATTGTGAATAAAGCTGAAAGGTATCAACACGGTCGAATAAGTCAGAGTAGGACCATATCCCATGCTTGTATGGATTTCTGTTAACAGGAATAATTAAGAAGAGCAGAGCTACAGTAGTGCTGGGCTTTCTTTTTAGCAAGCCTAGCATGCTCTCTATACACTGTATCATGAAAGTACCCTGTTTTAAATAAAAAGAATAATACACAGTTTATACTCTAATAATCTTAAAAAAAATAAAAAAAAAAATTACAATTTAACAAAAGGGAACACGTCTCATATTCTTTCAGCATCTAATTCTTAGTTGTACTAGATGCTGTCCTCCAAAAAGATTGCTGCAGTACAAACATCTGTGGGCTTGAACGCCTAAGTTGTTATTCCTGCTGAAAAAATGGCAAGCTGCCCCACTTTATCTAGTAGAAAAAAGTTAGTGTACGGTATATTGTGGATAATGCAACAAGATACATAGAACCATGTTGTAGCTGAAGGCGGAGGTGTTAGCAGTATCATATGACTGTTCTAGACCTGAACAGATCTAAGAAGTCAGTGTCTGAGTTAATCAGTTTTAGATTCAGTTAATCAGGTTGCACCTATAATTTAAATAATCCAGTGTAAATCTTAGCCTCTGTGTAGGAGTTTGCTTAATAAAGACCTGTCACTGCTGTCCTTGTGCAGGGTGACTGGTATTGTCCCCATACCCTGGTCTAGTTTTTTGCAGGCTGCCTGTAGTGCATGAAGCTGCTGGGACCTTGCCACTGCTCTGCTCTCTGCAGGCTGTGTAAGAGTACCAGTGGCGGCTGGTGCTCAATATTGTGTGTGGGGGGGTGGCACTCGCACTACAACCCTCAGACACTCGCTTGATTGGTAATTCACTCGCACCCCCAATCCCCACATGCTAGCTCGAATGGCGATCCACCCACACCCCTCCCCCCAGCAAGTTCCATGGCCTTACTTTATGCTGCAGTGCTGTGGTACAGGTGCGGAGATGAGACTGATGGCAAGCTGAATCTGGGGTAGGGCTCCAGGAATAGGCTGTTGCTGATAGGGCCATTTCTTCTCCTCCCGGCCGAACAGGAAGCTGTCCTGAAAGCCGATTGGCCGGGAGTCCTAAGACCTAAGTCCTAAGGAGAAGCAGAAAGACATTGGCGAATATTAATTCACTAATGTCACACAAATGGGTGGGCTTGGGGCGCATTGCTCTGTGCATTCTTTTTTAAAGCCAATTAGAGTCTCGGGCTCTAATCATGTGCTAAATTAAAAAAAAACATTGAAACCCATGCGTCCGGCCCCCTGCATGGATATTAGGGGTCGGGCGCATGGATTAGGGGGTTGGCACCCCTGCGCCACTAATGAGTCACCACTGAGAGTACATTAATCACATCACTGCCTTTTTACAGGGGGATATCTAGGTTTGCAAAGAAATTTGATTCACACAAAGTGGATTTACTGTATATTCTTTCTGGCTATTAGGGAGATTATTATTGTTAATTTTTTTATGCCTGGAATTTAGCTTTAGCACTGACTTTGTGAGAAAGTTTTTATACGTCTATTTAATTACTTTTTTATTGCAGGTACAATCATGAGGGTTAAAAACTGCTATCAACTATTTTTTTTTGCAGCTGTACCTTGAGTGAGATTCAGACTTTATATTTGTCCTGGGGACCATTATCACTGTGACTGAAAGTTATTGAAAAATCCAAAATTTTAAAATCCCCCCACCAGAACATAAATGAAGGAGAATGTTTCCAATGGGGACAATACTTATTTGGTAAGATTTCCTCTTGTTTCCTGGTGTGTCTACAGAACAGGGAGTAAAGTAAAACCTCCCTATTGGACACAGATGGCCACAAAAAACTGATAGTGGATTTAAAGTTCATTTACTCTGTTCAAGTGAAAAAAAAATCTTTGACTTATGATATAGTTTAATTACTGTATTTAGTCAACAAGAAATATTGTTACCACAAAGGACTTTTGGACTTTTTTCATAGGTTACATATTTGAATCCACTGTTAATTTACAGCAGAAAATATAAATCCTGTTTTTAAATTTCTTATATTATATCTAAAACCAATTTATAGAATTCATTTGTGTCTAGTTTTGTGTAGAGTGTGGATGGAATAAAACCACTATCAGATTTTGATTTTATTTGTTTATTTATTTATTGCTGTATGTGTACTATTGCAAACTTTTCCATTCCCTTTTTTCCAAGAGACACAACAGGAAATGGGGTTCAATCCCCTCTTAGACAAGGCAAGTGCCTCTATTGAAAGGTTACCTCTCCATTCATGTTCTGGTGACATCTGTAACATTTTGGATTCTCCTTCGCTTTCTGACACAGTCACAAATAATTCCTAACATTTAACATCCCTAACATCAATAGAGAAGGTGAATTTTCCCAGCTAAAGATATTTATCAAATGAAGCTGAATATATTGCTCTGTATTTTACCAACTAATATGCCACTACAAAACACATTAAAACTGAGACACAGTTTACATTTATTGCATCGATTGTAGGCACTGAGCCACAAGGTGGCACTTTTGCTTTCACTAATGTATTAAAGACATGTCAGTAAGAGAAAGCTATTTTGTACAGTTACTTTGCACTCTAATTAAGAAATAGCACACCATTACCTGACTAGAACTATCAACATATTGAGAAAAATATATAATAAATTGTATAATATATATGTGTATATATATATCTATATATATAGATACATATACAGTATCTCACAAAAGTGAGTACACCCCGCACATTTTTATAAATATTTTATTATGTCTTTTCATGCGACAACACTGAAGAAATGACACTTTGCTACAATGTAAAGTGTACAGCTTGTATAACAGTGTAAATGTGCTGTCCCCTCAAAATAGCTCAACACACAGTCATTAATGTCTAAACCGCTGGCAACAAAAGTGAGTACAGAGAGAGATAGACAACAACCACCCCCCCCCCCGGTTCCCTACCCCCACCTACAACAACCTTGAAACTTAAAACCCACCCCCCTCCCCCTCCTATCTACCCCACCCCTTCTCACCCCCCTTAACAAAACAACAACCCTTTCTTATCATATACACGCCTCTTCCCTGACCCCTAAACATCCTCTTAGATATACAGAAACGAGCGCTCTGAACCTGACCTAAAACCCTCCATACAATCTGAATCCTCCCCAAGACACCTCGACTTAACAAAAACAAATACACCCTTTCCATAACATTTATCTTATTTACACGGATTAACAAACCCACATGTCCAATCAGAAGTCATGAAATCCAACAGGTTCCTGACTCCACAGATACAGGTTTCCCTCTCTTTAGCTTAATGACAATTAACATTTTGATGTTCATAACCTATAAGTTACGATGTTAACATACCTTGACCATTGTCATTTGACTTGTATTATGTGTTTCTGTAATACTCTTCATTTGCATGTTGGGCCCAAAGTGTCAATATTTTGTGTGGCGACCATTATTTTCCAACACTACCTTAACTCTCTTGGGCATGGAGCTCACTAGAGCTTCACAGGTTGCCAATCCTCCATGATGACATTACGGAGCTGGTGGATGTTAGAGAGGATGTTAGAGACCTTGCGCTCATCCACCTTCCATTTGAGGATGCCCCACAGATGCTCAATAGGGTTTTGGTCTGGCAACATGCTTGGCCAATCCATTACCTTTACCCTTAGCTTCTTTAGCAAGGCAGTGGTTATCTTGGAGGTGTGTTTGGGGTGGTTATAATGTTGGAATACTGCCCTGCGGCCCAGTCTCTGAAGGGAGGGAATCATGCTATGCTTCAGTATGTCACAGTACATGTTGGCATTCATGGTTCCCTCAATGAACTGTAGCTCCCCAGTGCTGGTAGCACTCATGCAGCCCCAGACCATGGCACTACCACGCGATGCTTGATTGTAGGCAAGACATACTTGTCCTTGTACTCACCCAGTTGCCGCCACACACATCAGACCACAGGACACAGTTACAGTAATGTAGAAAAAATGATCCGCACTCCAGTTGTTGCTCTTAAAATGTCTTCATTTTATTGAATAGCCACAGATTAAGCCAGTTGACACATTTCAGCCTATAAGGCCTTAATCATAACCACAATACAGACATAAAACTTTGCAATAAATAGTAGCTCTAAAGATCACAGGCTTCACCCATTGATTGTCTTAATTGACCACAGGCAATTATCCAAAAAAAAGAGAATCAGCTGCAATACATAGGATGATCCATGTGTATGCCACTAATTTTCACATATCTTGTAGTGACAATATGCACATGTATGTACACACATGCATGTACACACGTGCATACATTTATACACGTATAGACATATGCATAAAGAAACACACCATAAAATTCAAAAAAACATTAAATAAAAAATAAAATACAAATCGTAGCATGTGAAAAAAACCCAGAAGAGAGAATGGAAGAGAGAGAGAGGAGGCTCTGGGGAGAGGCATTGTTAATGTAAGTGCAAGTTCAGATCTCACCTCAGGTTTAACCCCTGGGGCGATCTAGTTTTTAATCTAAAAATCCACTATGCTTCTCTCCCCAGTAGCCTTCTCTCCCTATCACCTCCTCTGGGTGAGTGGGACAACCGTTCTATTCCTAAGAAGCGAAATGAGGAAAGATCGCCCTGATGACATTCTCTAAAGTGACTTGTTGCATTCAAAATATTTCTAGCATTTGGGTTGTTTGTGTCACAGTAATGTTCCCCTAGATGGGTTCTCAAAGGACGTGTGGTACAACCTACATATTGAAGGCTGCATAAAATACAGGTGATCAGGTAAATTGCATAGTTTGTGCCACAGTTGATGTATTGTTGTATAATGAACTCTTCATCTGTGGCTATGGCAACAAACGTCTTACCCAAAAAGACACAAATTACAGTACCTACAGGTTTTTGTATTACAAAGGTAACTTCCAGGATAGGAGAGCCAGGTGGGTTGGCATCGTTTAGATGAGAAAAGACTAGGTGATAGTGCAGTCCCTAATGTGGGTGCACGACGGCTAGAAAAATGGCAACCTGCTTGCAAAATCCCATTTACATCTTTATCTGTATACAGTATTGGCAGATTTGTTCTTCCATTTCTAGAGTTGTAAGGTTTATAAGATTTATTTTTATACTTTCTCTTGGTTTTAGGTTTATCTGACAGTAATGTCTCTCTGTCCATTATCAAAACCTTTCCAGTCCGTGGTGTATAACAGATTCCTTATAACCTCGGTCCAATAAGCGCTGATGAATGACCTTGCATTCCAGCTCAAAGGTTGAGTCCGTTGAACAATTTAATTTGGCTCGAATAAACTCCCCATAAGGGATTGCATTAATGGTGTGGGATGGACGACAACTGGCTGTAAAAAGTGTAGTGTTACCAGAGCATGGTTTCCTATAGGTGCATGTTGAAACATCACCTGTAGTTGGATAGTCGCCCATTAGAGTGATGTCTAAAAAGTTGAAAGCATCATGCTCAATTGAAAAATTCAAATTTAACTGATTGTCATTAAGGCATTTCCAAAATCAATGCAATCCTATAGTGCCACCATCCCACGACATCATGAGGTAATCGACATAGCGACCATACCATACAAAAATGCCTGGCAAAAAGGATGCTGGGAGAGAACAAAATTTGTTCCTCCCACCAACCCATGTAGAGATTCGCCATGGACGGTGAGAATCTAGCACCCATCAAAGCGCTACAGCGCTGGACATAATACATGCCATCAAATAAAAAATAATTGTGCTTTAATAGAAGCTCAACGCTTAACAGAATAAATTCCTGTAGCTCCTGAGAATAGGAGCTATAGCGTTGAAGATGATATTGGATGGCCTGCAATCCAGAGCTGTGGGGGATCAACGAATAAAGTGCCCTCACATCCAGTGTAGCCCACACATAGGTAGATGTCCATTTGACAGATGTAATATGGGATAGGACTGTGCTCATATCTGTAGCCAGACAATCTGTGTACTAAAGGCTGTAGGTGCCGGTCCACCCATTCTCCCAAACGCTCCAATAAGAAACCAATTCCAGCCACGATTGGACATCCCTGAAAAGGACAATTGGTTTTGTGAATTTTAGGGAGATGATGGAAGACCGGCACCACGGGTTTATCCACATAGAGATACTCAGCAGTTTTGGATGACAAAACGCTCATACTAATGCCCAACTGTAAATGTTTTAAAAGGGTTGATTGAAAAGGTATAGTGGGATTGTTGGACAGGGGACGATATGTATCACTGTCACTAAGCTGTCTGATAGCTTCAGATCTATATTGTTCCCTAGTCATCACCAGCACTGCTCCTCCCTTATCTGCTTCTTTTATCACTAACCCCTTATTGTCTTTTAACTGCTGTAGAGCCTGTCTCTCTTCCTTAGAGATGTTCTTTTTCCTAGATGTTAGGCTACATTGTTTCAATTGTATCAATTCCCCCTCTATTACAGCCTGAAAAGTATCTATAGTGGAATTTCTTGCATTTACAGGTAGAAAACTTCTATGGTGAAACTTGTCCCCATATTGTGATGTACTCCATAGGAGCCCATATGCGATTCAGAGTACAGCTGTTCTAAAGTTAATGATGCAGATAAGTCCTGAAACAAAAAAGGAAACATGCGGACAAACATCTTGTTCTACAGTTGATTGATTTTGGTCAGATTCACTCACCATCTCTGATGTCAGTGGGTCATCCACCTGTTCATCCATACCCTGTTGGAAATGTTTCTGCAGCAGGAGGTTCCTGACAAACCTATTGGTGTCGAAAATAGTGTTGAAAATATCAAAATGATAGGTGGGTGAAAAAGATAGACCCCTTGACAACAGAGATAATTCAGAATCAGTTAAAACCTCATCTGTTAAATTAACTACTGAAGTGATGGTAGATAATTTGCTGCTTACCGTATTTATCGGCGTATAACACGCGCCGGCGTATAACACGCACCCCAAGTTTAGGAGGGAAGTTTAAGGAAAAAAACTTTTAGGAGGGAAGTTAATAGGAGGCTGAAGGCCTCCAACAAGCTCTGAAATAGTGTTTTACAGATAATTATTGACTACTACCTTGCTTACCCTGATCTTAAATGCATAAGCGGCCTAGGGAACCTGAGAAGCAGTTGAGGAGTGGACTCTTTTCATAAGACAGGGTACGACTTCTCGATTATATGAAAGTCACCAATTGGGAATACTGTCGGATGAAAAAGGACGCTTAATGACATTGGTAAGAAGTAAGCACAGTGCAAAGGAAAAAATACCAGTATAAATAAAAATACCAGTATGAGAGGCAGAACTACAAAAGGGACCGAGCCCAAAACCCCAAAGGAGAGCTTGAATACAAGCATGATTCAGAAATATTTAACAAAAGAGGGAAGCCCAAAAATTCTGGGATCTAAAAAACAACAACAGACGATTAAAGAAAAGAAAATGGATCCTGGGAAAAAGAAAGGAGAAACACAGGAGAAACCCAGAACAGAAACCATGATGGAAAGTGAAGCTGAGAAAAGCATAATGGATGAACAAAGTACTAGTGTTCAAATGCCAACTAAATTGGAAATAACAGAAATGTTTGTAAGACTAGAAAACTCCATCAAGATGGAAATTTCCAATATGCGGGCTGACTTGGGCCAGTTGTTAAAGAGGGTAGAGGAAACGGAGGATAAGAACGACAAACAAGTCGTAGAAATAAAAGAGTTAAACATGCAAGTTAAAACCCTGCATATTGGCCAAAGAGAAATATCATATAAACTGGAAAACCAAGAAAACCAAAGCAGACGTCAGAATTTAAGGATCAGGGCTCTCCCAGAAGACAGAGGAGAAGAGTTGAAAAAAACTATGAACAAAATATTTAACCCCCTCTTTGACAAAGGAGAGAAAGAAGAGCTAAAGATAGAACGAGTACATAGGATTAGGAAACCCCAAATCTAAACGCAGAAGTACCGTGGGATGTTATAGTAAGATTTCAACTATATGAAGATAAAGCAGAGATATGGAAAAGATTGAGAGATCGGCCACCATTAAAGTACGAGGGAGTGGATCTCCAAGTCTTTACAGACCTATCAGCAGAAACACCGGCCAGAAGAAGGTTCCTTAAACCACTACTGGAACAAATGAGAACTGCTAACATCTAATATAACTGGTGTTCTCCGGCATCTTTAATAGTTCAGAAAGAAGGCAGATCTGTGAGATTAAAAAACCCGGAGGACCTACAGGACTTCTGTAAAAAAAATTCATATCCCAACTTTGGATATCTCAGGCTGGTCTGAAGGAGGAAGACCTGCAGGAGAAGAAGAAGGACATTGGCAGAAATTGCAGAAAGTCACAAGAAGAATCTAAAGCTTAAAGACGAGACTGTCTGAGTTCTTTTTGGGGTGATGGACTGAAGAAAGCCATGGGGAGAGGGGGATTGGGGGGGGAGGTGAATGGAGAAGAAGTGGGACTGGAATGCTGGGAAACCTGGGTCATCTCCGGGGCAAACGACCCCCCCATATGTTTGGTGGGGGCACGGGGGACGAAGGTTGGTTGCTGTGGATGTAGTTACACTCTAGGATAGGAGATTCGCAGGAGGGAAATGGAGATGGACTCCACTTGAGAGTCAGGAGCCGGAGGATGGCTGTGGTTGGGAGGGAGAGGGGGAGGTGGGGGTGGGGGGAGTTTGTTTGGAGAGTGGGTGGGAGGACAAAACTTAGACCCCTCAAAAGACAGCTGCAAATGTAGCCATAGATCCCTCTTCTATGAAAATAGGGGACAAACAAATAAATGCATAATAAATGCATGTATAATAAATGCATGCATAAAGGCATACAATTTTGAAAGAGATTGAGCATTATAGGGCCGGGGTGTTTTTTACAAGAGACACACCTCTCCCATGAAATTAATGTGAAGCTATATTCCCAGCAGTTTCCTGTGTGGTACTATGGCGATTCGCCGACAAATGAGGCAAAGGGGGTAGCAATTGGAATAGGTAGAGGGGTTAGGTTCTCCCTCGAGGACAGATTACCTGACCCAGAGGGAAGATTTCTCTTCCTAAAGGGGAAGCTGTTGGGAATGGAGTGTACATTGGTGAATATATATTGTCCAAACAGAGGACCAACAAACTATTTGGGTCATGGCCTGAGAAAGATGTTGGAATTCAAAAGAGGGAAAGTGATTATAGCAGGAAACTTGAATTTTTGTATGGATCCAAGACAAGACAATACTTGTACAGGGGACGAGGAACGTTCAGTTAAAGACGGTAAACCGAAAATACACCATTATCAGTTGGTGGATGTGTGGAGAATACAACATCCCAAGGTACGGGACTTTACATTCCACTCCCCTGTACATGGGACGTATACCATAATCAATTATTGGCTGATTGAGCATAGGATGCTACACATGGTAATATCCACAAACATAGAAATAACGTCACTATCAAACCATGCACCAATGACCATGAAAATTAAGATACCAGGAGCTCAGAAACAGGTATACTCATGGAGGCTAAACGAGGACCTCCTAGATAAACAAGGGGAAGAGGTAATAAAAAAGGAGCTAGAACAATATTTTTTTCTAAATGAATCCAATGAGATTGCGGATAACACCCTGTGGAAGGCTCATAAAGCCTATATAGGGGAATCCTGATTTCATTGGGAGCCAGGAAAAAGAAGGAAAGAATAAAAAAGAGGGAACAATTAACAAAAGAAATATACCTATTGGAGCAAGGGCATAAAAAATATAAAGAGCAAGATCAGGCATTGTTACAAGAACTGGTAATAAAGAGAGATGAACTAAAAGACCTATTAGAACAGGAAACGAGAACATTTTTTAATAAGATTTCAAAAGAAAGACATCAATGGGGGAATAAAAACAGTAAATGCTTGGCAAAGATGTTAAGGAAAAAAAATCAATAAACTTTATAGAAAAAAATACAAAACATAAAAGGGGAAATGACTTATAATACAAAGGATATAGCGATCGTCTTTCGAGACTTCTATGAGCTATTGTACTCGGTTAATCAGAAAGGACAACAGGAAGTAGGAAAAAAAGAAAGAATCAAAGAACATTTAAAAAAAGCTAAGATAACGGAGGAGAGAGCCATTTCCCTTGAAATACCTATAACAGTAGAGGAGATTAACCGGGCATCAAAAGAGTCAGTCCAGGGCCAGATGGCTTTACGACGTCATATTTAAAAAAAAAAAAAGAAATATTATCGGACGAATGATCGTCCGTTTTTTATTGCATGCTAATCTCAGATCGAATCTGATGAGTTTACTAAAGTCACAAAAATTCCTGCACGACAGAAATAAAATGATGTCATGTGTTGTATTGCATTTATATTGCATTTTCGAAGATAGCTGTACTGATTAAACGAAAATCCTACGATCTGGCATTGTACGAAAATTTTTTGTGTGCATGTTCGATAGAATAATATCTGATGAACTGTCCTGATCGGCTCTCGAAAGCTCTGTACGAACGATCCAATTATCGTACAATCAGTTCGAAAGTGGTATTTTCCGTACGATTTTCTGATCGTGTGTACAGGGCTTTAGCAACAAGGATGAAAGATGAGTTAGTTCACCCCGACCAAGTAGGTTTCGTTCCAGGTAGAGAGGGAAGGGACAACAGAGTAAGAATGCTTTTGCTGCTTCAAAAAATAAGAGAGGGGAGGGTCCCCAGTCTACTTCTGTCGATTGAGGCCGAAAAGGCGTTCCACATGGTAGACTGGGGATTCATGATGAACACATTGGAAGGCATGGGAATAGGCCCAAGGATGATGCAGTGGATACAAACATTATATAAAGGCCCTACAGCAAATATGAAAGTGAATGGAACATCGTCAACCCCCCTTAGAATGTATAATGGGGCCGAGACAGGTATGCCCCCTGTCTCCGCTTTTGTTCGTGCTGGCGCTGGAACCTCTTCTGGCGATGATGCGGGGCAACACGGACATAGGGGGCTTCAGGGTCGGAGAAGAGGAGCATAAATTAGCTGCATTTGCAGATGATATACTATTCCATATATCAAACCCTCGAATTTCAGTGCCTAACCTCTTGAAAGCTCTAAAGGAATATGGAGATCTCTCTAATTTCAAGATTAATCCTGGTAAATCAGAGATACTAAATATAAACGTGAATCCAAAAGATGAATATAGTTTACAGCAAGAGTTCCCGTTCCCATGGAGGAAGATGGAAATAAAGTACCTAGGGATAAAATTAACAACATCTCTGGGGAAAATATATCAAGCAAACTATATCCCATTGTTGGAGGAAATAAAAATAGAAACAAAGAAAATAGCAGTATGACTCCTATCATGGATTGGCCGGATTAACGCCTTAAAGATGATAATACTACCTAAAATAATGTACAACTTTCAAATGCTCCCCTTATACATACCCCCAGCATATTTTAGAGTTCTAAAAACTTTAATCACAAAATTAATATGGCAAAACAAGAAACCTAGAATAGCTTTGGCAACTTTAAAGAAAGAAAAAAGCCAAGGTGGATTAAGTGTACCAGATCTTAAAAAATATTACGAGGCGGTTCTATTAACATGGATGGTGGAATGGACTAAATTTAATAACTAGAAAAGGTGGGTGAAGATTGAACACACAATGGCGGACACAAAATTAGGTAGAAATGTATGGATACCACCACAATTTAGGGCACTAGAAGGAAATACACATACACTGACACGGATCGTATTTAGGTTATGGGATTTATTACACAAGCAAAATAAATGGGAATATAACTCCCCATTGATGGCACTAAAGGAAAACAATTATTTTCCAGAGGGAAAAGTTTGTTAGGTGGGAACTGGATTAAAAAAGAAAACGCACAATTACGAGACATAACACAAGAGGGAAAAATTTGTTCACTACAAGAATTAAAAATTAAAAAAGATGTGTTGGAGATTAATGAATGGTGGTACTTCCAGCTATAGCACTTTGTAGCAGCACTTCCACACTCGGTGAGAGAGGGTGATGATCTTGCAGCATTCGAGCGATTATGTACCATTGAAAAAACACGTGGAAACATATCTTGGATCTATAAGATCCTCATGGAAGTGGAAGGGCTGGAAGTCCCGACATATATAAAAAATTGGGAGAGGGAAATAGGGATATGAGGGAAGAACCAAGAAGTTGGAAAAATTTTGAGACTTGTACATGGATCATCAGTAAACATCAGAGTTGTGGAAATGAATTACAAGTGTATAACTAGGTGGTTACAGAACCCCGGACATAGTAGGGAACTATCAAATGGAACAAACAAAGGAATGCTGGCGAGGATGCAAATGGGAACTATGGCCCATGTATGGTGGGGTTGTCCTATGATCAGGCCATATTGGAAGGGGATATTAAGATATATTAAGGTGATCATGAACATAGATCTGCCCGAGGAACCATGAACATGTTTATTCCATGGAGTAGATATCCCAATAAAAGAATACAGAGATTCAATGATAGCACACATGATGAATTTTGCAAAAAGCCTGATACCCAAAAAATGGAAAGAAGTAGATAGCCCAAAGATTAGAGAATGGTTGGATAAAATAGAAGAGACATACAATATGGAATGTCTAAGAAACAGTCGAGAAGAAAGTAGAAAGGGATTTACAAAGAGATGGGAAAAATGGGATCATGGTAGTTGAAATAAAGTATGTTAATGTATGTCCCTATTTTTAGGGAAAATGTTTTGTATATTGAGAAATTTTGAAAAATAAAGAGTAATAAAAAAAAAATTGGTGAAGTTCAACATGGCACCTCATGACAAATAACTCTGAGGATCTGAAAAAAAATTAGTTGCTCTACATAAACATGGCCTAGGCTAGAAGAAGATTGCCAAGACCCTGAAACTGAGCTGCAGCACGGTGGGCAAGTCCATACAGCGGTTTAACAGGACAGGTTCCACTCAGAACAGGCCTTGCCATGATCGACCAAAGAAGTTAAGTGCACATGCTCAACCTCATATGCAGAGGTTGTTTTTGGGAAATAGATATATGATTGCAGCCAGCATTGTAGCCAGCATTGCTGCAGAGGTTGAAGGGGTGGGGGTTCTGCCTGTCAGTGCTCAGACCATACACCACACGCTGCATCAAATTGGTCTGCATGGCTGTCGTCCCAGAAGGAAGCCTCTTCTAAAGATGATGCACAAGAAAGCCCGCAAACAGTTTGCTGAAGACATGCAGACTAAGGACATGGATTACTGGAACCATGTCCTAGGGTCTGATGAGACCAAGATAAACTTATTTGATTCAGATGATGTAAAGCGTGTGTGGCGGCAACCAGGTGAGGAGAATAAAGACAAATGTGTCTTGCCTATCGTCAAGCATGGTGGTAGGAGTGTCATGGTCCGGGGCTGCATGAGTGCTTCCGGCACTGGGGAGCTACAGTTCATTGAGGGAACCTTGAATGCCAACATGTACTGTGACATACTGAAGCCGAGCATGATCCCCTCCCTACAGAGACTGGGCCACAGAGCAGTATTCCAACATGATAACGACCCCAAACACACCTCCAAGATGACAACTGCCTTGCTAAAGAAGCTGAGGGTAAAGGTGATGGACTGGCCAAGCATGTTTCCAGACCTAAACCCTATTGAGCATCTGTGGTGCATCCTCAAATGGAAGGTGGAGAAGCGCAAGGTCTCTAACATCCACCAGCTGGAAGAGGACTCCAGTGGCGACCTGTGAAGCTCTGGTGAACTCCATGCCCAAGAGGGTTAAGGCAGTGCTGAAAAATATTGGCGGCCACACAAAATATTGATACGTTGGGCACATATTTGGACATTTTCACTCAGGGGTGTACTCACTTTTGTTGCCAGCGTTTTAGACATTAATGGCTCTGTGTTGAGTTATTTTGGGGGGACAGCAAATTTACAGTGTTATACAAGCTGTACACTCACTACTTTACATAGTAGCAAAGTGTCATTTCTTCAGTGTTGTCACATGAAAAGATATAATAAAATATATACAAAAATGTGAGGGGTGTACTTACTTTTGTGAGATACTGTATAACTACTGTATATATATATATATATATATATATATATATATATATATATATATATATTCGTTGATATTATTATTATAAGATTAGCAAATAAGAGTTGGTAAGGTAGATTAGGGCTGGACAGAGAGGAATCATTTTGACGCAGTTGGACAGTTTGAACATGTTTTGCAATTATTATTATTATTATACAGGATTTATATAGCGCCAACAGTTTACATAGCGCTTTACAACTTGAGGGTAGACAGTACAAATACAATACACTTTGATACAGTAGGAATCAGAGGGCCCTGCTCCTTAGAGCTTACAATCTAAGAGGGAAGGTCAAAAGATACAAGAGGTAATAACTGTGGGTGATGTGCTGATTGAGAAGATAAATGTACAGTTGTTAGGTGGGGGCCAGATAGGCTTCTCTGAAGAGATGAGTTTTCAGGGATCGTCTGAAAGTGGATAAAGTAGGAGAAAATTGGACGGATTGGGGTAGAGCATTCCAGAGGATGGGGGAGGCTCTGGAGAAGTCCTGAAGGCGAGCATGGGATGAGGTGACAAGGGAGTTTGAGAGCAGGAGGTCTTGGGAGGAGTGGAGAGAACGATTAGGTTGGTATTTTGTGACTAGGTTAGAGATGTAGCTGGGGGCCAGGTTGTGTATGGCTTTGTAAGTTATAGTTAGTATCTTGAATTTAATTCGGTGACTGAGTGGCAGCCAATGGAGGGATTGGCAGAGGGGTGTAGCAGACGCTGAGCGGTTTGTGTGGTGGATGAGCCTGGCAGCAGCGTTCATGATGGAATGAAGTGGAGATTGTCTATTTAGAGGTAAACCAATGAGGAGGGAGTTGCAGTAGTCGAGGCGGGAGATGACCAGGGAGTGGATTAGAAGCTTTGTGGTGACATTGGTTAGGAAGGGGCGTATCTTGGAGATGTTGCAGAGATTGAGGTGGCAAGCTTTGGATAGTGATAGAATGTGGGGTCGAAAGGTTAGTTCAGAGTCCAGGATTACACCTAGGACCCTGGCGTGGGGAGATGGGTTGATAGTTGAGCCGTTGATATTGACAGGGAAAGCAGGGGAAGTGGCACCTGAGGGAGGAAATATCATGAGCTCGGTTTTGGATAGGTTGAGTTTGAGGAAGTGATGTGACATCCAGGCTGATATGTCTGCTAGTAAGTTGGTAATGCGTGAGGAGACAGATGGAGAGAGCTGGGGGGTGGAGAGATAGATTTGGGTGTCATCAGCGTAGAGATGATATTGAAAGCCATAGGAGGCAATCAACTGACCCAAGGAGGTGGTGTAGATTGAGAAAAGGAGAGGTCCAAGAACAGAACCTTGGGGGACCCCAACGGAAAAAGGAAGAGGAGAGGAGGAAGTAGAGTTGTAAGTGACACTGAAGGAGCGGTGTGATAGGTAGGATGAGAACCAGCGAAGAGTACAGTCATGGAGACCAAAGGAGTGGAGTTTTTTGAGGAGGAGAGGGTGGTCCACTGTGTCAAAGGCAGCAGAGAGATCCAGGAGAAGTAGTACAGAATAGTGTCCATTGGCTTTAGCCATTAGTAGGTCATTTGAGAGTTTAAGGAGAGCAGTTTCCGTGGAGTGTTGAGGGCGAAAACCGGACTGGAGGGGATCTAGAAGTTTATTCATGGTCAGATGGTCGCTTAGTCAGTTGTAGACCAGTCTTTCAAGAAGTTTGGAGGAGAAGGAGAGTAAGGAGATTGGACGTAAGTTGTTGAGATTGGTGGGATCCAGTGAGGGCTTTTTTAGAATGGGGATGACTAGCGCATGTTTTAGAGAGTTTAGGAAGATGCCACAGGAGAGGGAGAGGTTGAAAATGTGAGTTAGAGAGTGTAGAATCAAGTCAGAGGGTGAGCGTAGCATTTGCGAGGGAACAGGATCCAGGGGGCAAGTGGTTAGATGGGTGCTAGATAAAAGTTTAGCAACCTCAGTAATAGTAACAGGGTTGAATGAGGGAAGTAATGATTGTATCTGTGGACATGAGGTGTTGCATGGGGGAGGTTTTTGCGCATTGGTGATCTCCTCATGAATTGTATCAATCTTAGTTTTGAAGTGATTGGCAATCTCCTGGGCAGTGAGTGAGTTGGTGGGTGGAGGCAGTGGAGGACAGAGTAGAGCATTGAAGGTAGAGAAGAGTTGACGTGGACTGGATGAGAAGGTGTTAATGAGTGTGATAAAGTAGGTCTGTTTGGCAGTGTGAAGGCAGGAGTAGTATTTTAGGAGGGCAGATTTATATTGTGTGAAGTCTTCCTGGGTCTTAGTCTTATGCCACAGGCGCTCAAAAGCGCGGCTACGTTTTCTGAGACTTCTGGTGTCATCTGTTTGCCAGGGTTGTAGCAGTCTGGGCCTAATTCTGCGTGTAGTGAGGGGGGCAAGCTTGTCTAGGGAGGAAGACAGTGAGCTGTTGTAAATGAAAGTAGCTTGGTTGGGGCAGGACAGAGGTGAGATTTTGTCATAGAGGTGATCAGTAGCAGAGTAGAGAAGAGAAGGGTTGAGGTGGCGAAGGTTTCTACGGGTAACCATTAGGCGGTTGGAGGGAGAAGAGGTGGAAGACAAGGAGAGAGCAAAACTAATAAGGTGGTGATCAGAGAGTGGGAGTGGATTGTTGGAAAGGTTGCATGGAGTGCACAGATAGGAGAAGGCAAGGTCAAGGGTGTTGCCGTTGGAGTGGGTAGGAGCCTGTATCCATTGCTTCAGGTCAAGCGATGAGGTGAGACTGAGAAGTTTAGAAGTAATAGTAGTGTTAGTGTTAACAGGGATGTTGAAGTCCCCAAGAATGATTGTGGGGATTTCAGCAGAGAGAAAGTAGGATAGCCAGGCAGAGAAGTCATCAAGAAAGGCTGATACTGGTCCAGGGGGCTGGTAGATGACAGCAATTCTTAGAGAAATGGGAGAGAATAGACAAATGCAATGTGCCTCAAAAGAGGAGAGTGTCAGAGAGGGAGGTGGGTGAAGTACCTGATAGGTGCTGCATGGGGCTAGAAGGATTCCCACTCCACCTCCCTTCCGTCCACCTGGTCTGGGGGAGTGAGTCCAGAGAAGACCCCCATGGGAGAGGGAAGCAGGAGAAATAGTGTCCGATTCATGAAGCCAGGTTTCAGTAATTGCAAGTAGGTTAAAGAAATTTGTGATAAAGAGGTCGTGAAGGGCGGTGAGTTTGTTGCAGACAGAACGTGCGTTCCACAGGGCACAGGAAAAGGGGGGGCTGGTTTTGGAAAGAGGAATAGAGACCAAGTTCTGTGGGTTACGGCTCCTGCCAGAGGGTGTAGGGGGATGGGAGCAATGGGCAAAGACAGATGATGGTGGCCCAGGGTTTGGGGATATGTCACCAGAGATTAGGAGAAGCAGGAGGGTGAGGGAGGTAATGTGGGAATGTGATTTATGTGAAGGGGCATGTCTCAGAGTACTGGAGGTTTTATCAGTGTATGGATGTAGAATGAGCAAGAGTTGGTAGGAGCAGTAGTAGGGAGAAGACAGAAGGCAGGGTGATATGTATAAGCAGGTGGGTGGAGAAGAGGGGTGAAGGTAAGAGAGTTTGAGGAGAGAGGACAGGAGTGTCAGAAGCAGTGGTAGAGAGTGCATGTTACAGAGTGGAAGGAGAGCTTATTAGAGAGATGGGTCACCTGCAGTCTGTTAGCTGCTTTCCAGTGCAGATTGCTGTATTTGTTTGCTTTGTGCAATCGCTGAAGTGCAGAGATTGAAGTGCATATCACTTGTAGAAAGAATCACTTAGAGAAAGAAGCCATTGCAATGTGGACCCCGAGCAATGAGCTCACCCCTTATAGATACTCAAATATATACTGTTATAAGGGTGGGGTTGAAGTTCGTTAATTAATCATGAGTGACTATAAGAATGCCTAACAATCAAAAGTGGACTTTTTGCTTCTAAAGTCAGGAGAGCAAAAGGCCAGAGGCCAATGTATGGTAACTAATAATCCCCAGTTACAAGTTAATGGGTGGTAACACCTTTTTAGTATCTTATATGTTGTAGATATCAAGCTATTTAGAACCTGAGTATAATTAGGAGCAATTCTAATGCCCCGTACACACGGTCGGATTTTCCGATGGAAAATGTCCGATCGGAGCATGTTGTCGGACATTCCGACCGTTTGTGGGCTCCATCGGACTTTTTCCATCGGATTTTCCGATACACAAAGTTTGAGAGCAGGCTATAAAATTTTCCGACAACAAAATCCGATCGCGTCAATTCCGACCGTGTGTGGCCAGTTCCGACACACAAAGTGCCACGCATGCTCAGAAGAAATTCCGAGGCGGAACAGATCGGTCTGGTAAAATTAGCGTTCGGAATGGATACAGCACTTTCGTCACGCTGCAATGTTTTCAATAGTTTAATACAGCGCACTCTCTTCTTCTTTATAATGTGAGAAGAATGAAGTAGTTTTGCTGCTCATATTCACACAGACTTCTCACAAACGTCTTTCCTTATTATTTATTGTGATTCCCTCAATATATTTATATTTGTCACATCTGACCAAATATTTTTTTGGTTGTTTTTAAATTTTTTTTTTTTATTCAAGGCTGTTTTTGTCTTTTTTTGTGGTTTGTATTTTTTTCAATGCTGTTTTTTTTTTGGGGTGGTTGTATTTTTTTCAAGGCTCTGTTTTTATTGTTGTTTTTTGGTGTTTTACTACATAATATTTTTGTGTGTGTTTTGTGTGTCAAGTTACCACAACACCATTGATATCTTGTATTATTGAATCTCAAGGAGATAGTTTGGTGTTGGTGTCCCTTGTTAATTTCACATTATATATTTGAGATGTACCTGCCTCCTCACAAACAAACTGTCCTTTTTGAAGGAAAACACACATAGGCGAGTATAATTGAAAACAAAAATCCTTTATTAAGGGCTCAGAACCAAACAAAGAGGGAGGCAACACTGGAGAAACAGCTGAAATTAGCGAAGCCTTTGACCCCCAGGGCAGACATCAATTCTTTTCCAGAAAAATTGGTGGCCTGAGGAGTCCATATCTAAGGGAGTACAGTCTGGTCCAGAAGTCCCAGAGATCCAGAAAGCAGCAGAAGACATGTATTGTCCCCAGGCTGTGGTACTACAAGAGGCTGCATATTTTGCCAGACCAGACTGAACCCAGGGCCATCACTCTCTGGTCTTCCTTCCACGCTTCCTTCCATGCTGTGTCTCTTGTGTTGGAGATGTGGCAGGATGAGTAGAAGGACCTGGAGGAGGAGGAGGAGTAGGACCTGGAGGAGGGGGAGGAGGGGGAGGAGTAGGACCTGGAGGAGGAAGAGGACTATGTGTGAGGTCACAAATGTGGGTAGCACATGTTATTTCGACCCTCAACCCCTTATTGAGAGCTTCCAAAATTAGGAACTCACACAGGAGTCGTTGGCCCTCCTCCATCTGCATCATTTTGCAGGCAGTTCTGCCAGCAAAGTCCTCCTCCACAGTGTGGGAGGTTCTCAGGGCCTCTGTAGTAAGGATGAGCTGAACACCCCCCTGTTCGGTTCGCACCAGAACATGCGAACAGGAAAAAAGTTCGCTCGAACACGCGAACACCATTAAAGTCTATGGGACACGAACATGAATAATCAAAAGTGCTAATTTTAAAGACTTATATGCAAGTTATTGTCATAAAAAGTGTTTGGGGACCCGGGTCCTGCCCCAGGGGACATGGATCAATGCAAAAAAAAGTTTTAAAAACGGCCGTTTTTTCAGGAGCAGTGATTTTAATAATGCTTAAAGTCAAACAATAAAAGTGTAATATCCCTTTAAATTTCGTACCTGGGGGGTGTCTATAGTATGCCTGTAAAGGGGTGCATGTTTCCCATGTTTAGGACAGTCTGACAGCAAAATGACATTTGGGAAAAAACCCATTTAAAACTACCCGCGGCTATTGCATTGCCGACAATACACATAGAAGTTCATTGATAAAAACGGCATGGGAATTCCCCACAGGGAAACCCAGAACCAAAATTTTTTAAAAAAATGACGTGGGAGTCCCCCTAAATTCCATACCAGGCCCTTCAGGTCTGGTATGGATATTAAGGGGAACCCCGGCCAAAATTTTAAAAAAAAATGACGTGGGGTTCCCCCTAAATTCTATACCAGACCCTTCAGGTCTGGTATGGATTTTAAGGGGAACCCTGCGCCAAAAAAAAAAAAAACAGCGTGGGGTCCTCCCAAAAATCCATACCAGACCCTTATCCGAGCACGCAACCTGGCAGGCCGCAGGAAAAGAGGGGGGGCGAGAGTGCGGCCCCCCCCTCCTGAACTGTACCAGGCCACATGCCCTCAACATTGGGAGGGTGATTTGGGGTAGCCCCCCAAAACACCTTGTCCCCATGTTGATGAGGGCAAGGGCCTCATCCCCACAACCCTGGCCGGTGGTTGTGGGGGTCTGCGGGCGGGGGGGCTTATCGGAATCTGGAAGCCCCCTTTAACAAGGGGACCCCCAGATCCAGATCCCGCCCCCCCTGTGTGAAATGGTAAGGGGGTACTTAGCCCTACCATTTCACTAAAAAACTGTCAAAAATGTTAAAAATGACAAGAGACAGTTTTTGACAATTCCTTTATTTAAATGCTTCTTCTTTCTTCTATCTTCCTTCATCTTCTTCTTCTGGTTCTTCTGGCTCTTCTGGTTCTTCCTCCGGCGTTCTCGTCCAGCATCTCCTCCGCGGCATCTTCTATCTTCTTCTCCTCGGGCCGCTCTGCACCCATGGCATGGAGGGAGGCTCCCGCTCTTCTCTTCATCTTTATCCTCTTCTCTTCTTCTCTTCTTCATTTTCTTCTCTGGGCCACTCCACACCCATGCTGGCATGGAGGGAGGCTCCCGCTGTGTGACGGAGTCTCCACTTCTGACGGTTCTTAAATAAGGGGGGTGGGGCCACCCGGTGACCCCGCCCCCTCTGACGCACGGTGACTTGACGGGACTTCCCTGTGACGTCACGGGGAATGCCACAGGGAAGTCCTGCCATGTCCGGTGCGTCAGAGGGGGTGGGGTCACCGGGTGGCCCCGCCCCCGTTATTTAAGAACCGTCAGAAGAGGAGACGCCGTCACACAGCGGGAGCCTCCCTCCATGCCAGCATGGATGCGGAGCGGCCCGGAGAAGAAAATGAAGAAGAGAAGAAGAGAAGAAGGAAGAAGAGAAGAGGATGAAGAAGAAGATAAAGAGAAGAGCGGGAGCCTCCCCCCATGCCATGGGTGCGGAGCGGCCCGAGGAGAAGAAGATAGAAGACGCCGAGGAGGAGATGCTGGACGAGAACGCCGGAGGAAGAACCAGAAGAGCCAGAAGAACCAGAAGAAGATGAAGGAAGATAGAAGAAAGAAGAAGCATTTAAATAAAGGAATTGTCAAAAACTGTCTCTTGTAATTTTTAACATTTTTGACAGTTTTTTAGTGAAATGGTAGGGGTAATTACCCCCTTACCATTTCACACAGGGGGGGGGCTGGGATCTGGGGGTCCCCTTGTTAAAGGGAGCTTCCAGATTCCGATAAGCCCCCCGCCCGCAGACCCCCACAACCACCGGCCAGGGTTGTGGGGATGAGGCCCTTGTCCTCATCAACATGGGGACAAGGTGTTTTGGGGGGCTACCCCAAAGCACCCTCCCAATGTTGAGGGCATGTGGCCTGGTACGGTTCAGGAGGGGGGGGCGCACTCTCGTCACCCCCTTTTCCTGCGGCCTGCCAGGTTGCGTGCTCGGATAAGGGTCTGGTATGGATTTTTGGGGGGACCCCACGCGTTTTTTTTTTTTTTAGCGCAGGGTTCCCCTTAAAATCCATACCAGACCTGAAGGGTCTGGTATGGAATTTAGGGGGAACCCCACGTCATTTTTTTTTTTTAATTTTGGTTCGGGGTTTCCCTGTGGGGAATTCCCATGCTGTTTTTATCAATGAATTTCTATGTGTATTGTCGGCAATGCAATAGCCGCGGGTAGTTTTAAATGGGTTTTTTCCTTCCAAATGTCATTTTGCTGTCAGACTGTTTTAAACACGGGAAACATGCGCCCCTTTACAGGCATACTATAGACACCCCCCAGCTACGAAATTTAAAGGGATATTATACTTTTATTGTTTGACTTTAAGCATTATTAAAATCACTGCTCCTGAAAAAAACGGCCGTTTTTAAAACTTTTTTTTGCATTGATCCATGTCCCCTGGGGCAGGACCCAGGTCCCCAAACACTTTTTATGACAATAACTTGCATATAAGCCTTTAAAATTAGCACTTTTGATTTCTCCCATGCTAAGTATACCTATTTTTTTGTACATAGGGGATAAAAGACTCGGAGGACACCCCTCATCCGAGGAGACCACAGACCCCACACCTCTGGAAGAAGGGCAAATCCACTGAAGACCAGCAGAACAGGAGGAGGAAGATGTGGTAGAAATTGGCACCACAACAGGTAAGTGTCTGCGACCACAGGCTCAGGTAAGAGATGGATGCCGCCATATTTATAATACATGGTGTGTTTTTGTTTCTATCTTTTTAGGTGATCGTGATGTTGTTGATCCAGATCCATTCACCTCATCATCAACATCATTGATGTTTTAGGGAGAGTTTAAAACCCCTTGAAATCCCTTGGGTTTTTGTTGTGGTAAAACTAATTTTCATTTTTGTGTAAATTTTTAGCAAAGCCAAATTTGGAAGAGGCACATAGTGTGTCAATATGTGCTATCTGCCATCACGGGAGATCAATGGACGCGTTTTGGGGGTGCAACCCCTTCCTCAATAATAAAGTAGCTAGGAGGAAGGGGTTGCACCCCCAAAACACGTCCCTTGATCCCCCGTGATGGCAGGTAGCACATGTTGACATTCGGAAATTTGTGTGCATCTTCCAAATTTGGCTTTTCCTGGGGTGACTTCACCCCATCTGAACGCAATATCAAACACAGTTTGTAAATACTCATGTCTGATATTGCCTTCAAGTTCCAACAAATGTGAACTTTGTAAGTTCAAAATTTGTGTCTCTTGTTGGTTTTAAACATGCCTGTTTGATCTTAAATGGACATTTCAACTTTTTCTAATGTGACCCCAAAAATTGTTATACAATAAACATGATGGTTTGTTTTAAAAACCTTTTGTAAATGCACATGTGATTGTGCTGGTATTAAAAAGATTATTAATCAAGATTGTATGGATTATTGTCTCAACACTACAACACTTTTGTGGTGCTCGAATTGGTGTTTGCTGTGACAATGGGGGTTATTTCCTAAGGGAAAATCCACTTTGCACTACAAGTGCAGTTTCAAGTGCACTTGTAATGCAAAGTGTCTTTGCCTTTAATAAATAACACCCAACAGTGCTTTGTAAGGTTACACAATCATGCCATTTTCAGGACTCACCACATTTCTGTCAGGGTCAGCTAAAACAAACACAAGCAGTAAATGTCACCAAAGATTTGAGTATTTTTTTTTTGTTTTTTATTTGAAAAAGGTTTTAGACATTGTCTGGCATATTGATGGCCCCCCTACCCGCAAAGAATTCAAGATATCTTAGCCAGGAGCACGGGCACTCAGGGAGGGCAAGCCAGGACGGCCACTTTCAAGCGCTGTCAGGGTTGGTTCATTTGTAATTGCAGCCTCAGGCCCAACTGAGCCAGCATAGTTGGCAGAATGTTTCCGTAAAAAGTTGTGTAGAACACAGCACACCAGGATAATATGATTCAGTTTATACTCCGCCATATGTATGGGTGTAAGAAATAGGCGGAAATGGCTGGCCAGGATTCCAAGCGTGTTCTCCACCACTCTTCTGGCTCTGGCCAGCCGGAAATTAAAAACCCTCTGGTCCGGGGTGAGGGTCCTCATCGGGAATGGCCGCATAAGATGGTCCCCCAGTGCAAAGGCTTCATCTGCAACGAAGACAAATGGGAGTCCTTCCACATTGTCTTCTGGAGGTGGCAAGTCCAAGCTGCCATTCTGGAGACGCCTGTAGAACTCCGTCTGGGCGATGACTCCACCATCGGACATCCAGCCATTCTTCCCCACGTGCACATACAGAAATTCATAAGTAGCCGACACCACCGCCAACATCACAATACTATTGAACCCCTTATAATTATAATAGTACGACCCCGAGTTGGGTGGTGGGGACGATGTGGATGTGCTTCCCATCAATTGCCCCTCCGCAGTTAGGAAAGTCCTACCGCTGGGCAAAGTGGGAGGCCCCAGTCTGCCATTCCTGTGGCGTGGAAGGAAACTGTGGAGTAAAATAAAAAAAAAAAATTAGTCTTTGTGCACATAAACAGGGAAAGCAGATTAGACACAAACATTGTTGGCCAACATCAAGATACCATTTATTAGAGGTCATTTTTAAACACCAAAGTATAAGGTACACCTATCAGATTCCCCCTCCCCCCCTCTCATGGGCCATTTCTAACATTATAGGGGGGGAACTCTTGGACAGGTAACCCTCTCCACTTCATTGAGAGATGAATGCCTAAATAATGGGTATTACTTTGAATAGCCCCTCCTTAGTTACACTATTGGCAGCCCACTGGACAGGTAAGAAGTGTAATAATACAAAGATATAATTACACACTGTACACATTTGAGCACATTTGGACATTCTGCTATTACCTATCAAGATAATAATAGGATACAAAAACTTTAAACAGTACCATTTGAAAGTATACAGGCAGGTCCTTGCACTACATGCTTTGGGTAATTCATCCATAAATCTGGCCACAAAAGAGGTGGGTATAGTGTGTATGGTTTGGCAAAGTCAGCAGATAGATGATTGAGGATAGATAGAGAATTGGTATCAGCTGACTTAGCAGTTAGGGGGAGGGAGGGTTCCAAATGATTTGGGGACCCCCAAAAAAAGCCTCTGGCACTCTGCCTGAATTTAAAGCACAAATCACATGTCAAAACATTTTAGGGGTGTTTGGGATAAAGCACTAGTATGGAGCTGATAAAATACATTGTTAAGTGAGTATAGGGCCAGGAGACCATGCTGGGGAGGTAAGTGAAGGCAAATATGTATGAAGGAGTACAAAAATAATTACAAAAATATCAAGCATGCATGAGGACAAAGGGGACATTCACAGCATATTACAATCATGGTAATTAGGGAATGAGGAAAGAAATACAATATATTAGCAAACATTAAATACAATAAAATGTTATGTTAAAGGATAAAAATCTTACCTTAATATACTCCTTCTGCAGGACCTGGATGATGGCAGAACAGGTCTCTGGGATAATGATCCCCAGAGCCTGGGGGGAGATGTCTGTTGAGAACTTCAAGTCCTGCAGACTTCTCCCCGTCGCCAAGTACCGCAGGGTGGCGACGAGCCTCTGCTCCGGAGTGGTGGCTTGCCTTGTGCAGGTATGCTGCCTGCTAATATAAGGGGTCAGCAAAGCCAACAAACGGTGAAATACAGAGTCCGTCATCCGGAGAAAGTTCCTGAAATCATCAGGATTATTCTCACGGATCTCATGGAGCAAAGGCATATGAGAGAACTGGTCACACTGAAGCAACCAATTCTTGGTCCATGAACTCCTCCCCACCCTGTTCATGGACTGGACTTGTGTCAAGGTCAGGACCCCAACACCAAGCCCCCGCACAGCACGAACTTTACGAGGAGTACGTATACGCAACATGGCTATAAAACGGTCGGCTGCTCAGAACGAAGTAACAGAACGCACTGAAGAACAGCAATGCCTGTAAAGACCGACCTGAAAAACAGCAATGAGCGGACAAGATCGCACAGAAAAATCCAATACGAACTGACTGCACGCACTGAAGAGCAGACCCACAAGCACAAACTGAACAGCATAAAATGATCTGAAAACCATGAGTCTGAAGAAGCGCAAATCGTCTCTCACCAAACTTTTACTAACACAAGATTAGCAAAAGGAGCCTAAAGGGTGCGGCGCTTGGTTCTGAACTGGCCTTTTCTAGTCTCGTCATACGTGGTGTACGTAACCGCGTTCTTGGCGAAAGGAAATTCTGACAACTTTGTGCGACCGTGTGTACACAAAACAAGTTTGAGCCAACATCCGTCGTAAAAAATCCATGGATTTTGTTGTCAGAATGTCCGATCAATGTCCAATCGTGTGTACGGGGCATAAGTCTGATGTCTGTACTCGGTGTAGCCTCAGGTAACCAAAAAGACGGTGTACAACAGAATTGATGGGCAAACGAATCCCCACAAAGAAAGCGGTTACCTTGAGAAACTAAGGCGGCATATGACAGAACCAATATTAGTAAAATTAGTACATTTTATTAAGTAATTTACCATGTATAAACAATTAGTAAAAAATTGTACACGCATCCATCACCAATACCTAGACAATGTTGTCTTCCCACTATCTTAAATCAGACCTCACGAGTGGCCACTCAATAAGATGGGCTAACCAGGATTCGGTAAGTCTGCTATACTGTTAGCCCACCTATGGTCTGATCCTCACAGGAGAACTAAAATGTTTGGGTCAATGACTATTGGATAAAGCGCGTTGCACAACTGCAATCCAGCACATAGGGACATATAGCAATAGGAAGGAAGGATATATGTAGAACATCCATAGACAAATGGGATTGTACTGTAGTAGTAAACAATATTTATGACCTGAGCCCTCATATTTTCATCCCATTGCATGATGCAGGTTGGTAACTATAAAGGACAGGGATGCCTACATTTGGAATATGTATATACCTATTGTGCTGAAACCCCTTTATATTGATTAGCTTGGTTGTTTTGTTGGTTACTTAAACAAATACGTTTTGCGTGGTGCTGTATATATATAGCAAAGATCCTCTAAGCCCATCTGGGGAGAGTATGTCTTGTCTGTCAGAGAACCAGTACATTTTTACATCCACTTGGAACCAGTAAATTGTAACATTAGCTTGTAGTAACCCCAAAAACAATGGAGTTACTACAAAATTGTCGCTCTTTTTTTGTTTATAGCGAAAAAAAGAAAAACTACAGAGGTGATCAAATACCACTAAAAGAAAGCTCGAATTTTTGGGAAAAAAAGGACATCAATTTTGTTTGGGTACAACGTTACACACCCATGCAATTGTTAGTTAAAGAGACATAGTGCCGTATCACAAAAAATGGCCTGGTCATTAAGGGGGTAAATCCTTCTGAGGCTGAAGTGGTTCATTTTCATATCCATTATTTTGCTAGATTAATACTACTCACAAGAATAAACAATACTCTGTGTGTAGCGTACCTGGTGATGAAATCTGAAGCACAGAGGTAGGCCTCTCCTACAGCTCTGGCTCAGGAGCCCTGGTAAGGCAACAGGGTGCACCGGTGCACAGAGTGGCACGAGCGCCTGTAAAGTCTTCTGCCAGCAGATACAGATGTGTGTTGTGATGTGCAGAGAAGGCAGGTGGGATGCACACAGGTGGAAGGACCAGGCTGGAGCCAGGCACGGCTCAACCGTTGCTTATGCGTGTATTCAAGCCAAGACAAGGTCAGACAGTCCAGGTTGGCAACGTTCAAGTAGACAGAGACACAGACAGTAGGCAGTGGATAATCAGAAACTGGACCAGGGTTGGTAACAGCAAGAAAACGAATAACACACATAACGCGTGCAACGCTAAGAGCCAAATAGTTGCAAAAGATGTGTACTGAAATGATTGCCTTGTGAATGATTCAATCAGTCCTATTATCAGTCCCAATATAGTCCAATATAAAGAATATCAGAGGTCATTTGCACATAAAAGTGTGCCTGCTCCTGGTGGTGAGGCTGCTTCTATGGCAGGCAGGGAACCCGATTGCTGTGGAAACCAAAGGCAAGGAAGGGGGAAGAGAGAAGCGCCAAACCACCTCTGGTGCAGTAACGTTTTATTAGAATAAATAAAACGAAGAAGATATAATATACACTCACAATGAACGATTGAATATAGGCTTAACAGATGGTCAGTATCAGCAAAAAGGCGTCCAGGACACAGGAGCGGGCGCCTAGTGAGATTCTCTTCTGTGGCCGCAGTGGAATTGGGAAGAAGCCACCCGGGTCTCTCTTCGTAACAGCAAGACAGATCATTCAGGGGAGTAGGCAGAAGAGTAGTTCAGAGGCAAGCAAGGGGTCGGTACAGGCACCGTTCAGGCAGAATCAGGTATAGCAGAGGTCAGCAGCAGACGATCAAAACACAGGAACAGATACACAGATGCTTATGAGAGGATAAGACCAAACGACACTGACACTATGACATTATGCAGTTTAAATAGTCAGGCACCAATGCGCAGTCACGCACGCGAATGCACACCAGCTACACAACCACAAGCAGAAGTTCTCAGGTTACTGCGCATACAAGAATGCAAAGGTCTTCCCTGACACTGTGGTAATCATTAAGCAAGAAAAACTCTTTTTTGATTGCTGTTCATGTTTTTCCAATGAATGTGTACAAGAAGTCATAAAGTGGTCCTAATGTCGAACCATTTTTTGCCCTAATGTATTCCCTGCATTAAGACTAAAACGCTCCACTAACTGTTCCTCTCCATCCCTAAACACTTTCCTGACTCCTCCCACTGATCCAGTGCTGTCATAGCTGCAGCACTGTTCTCCTCCACACCTAGAAACAAAAGCACATACACATAGCCTATCAGAAAAGGACCCCACAGAATCCCGCACCAACTACACAGATGAGGGGTGGGGGTGGATTTACACCCAGTCTCTCTCCCCCACAAGCCCCAATCCCCAATGGCCATATATACACACATTTTTATATGGTGGTTATGTACTTTTCCACCAGCTTTTTTAGCGGGATGCAATAAATATATTGTTTTACCTATTTGCATTGTTGCTTGAGTATGGTGCCTTTAAAATTCCCTAGCATTGAAGGTAATTTTCCCTCCCCTCTATCGGGATGCGGCACCATACATCCACTCCCTGAGATGTGGTAAATTCGATCCTTGTGTATACATAACTGCACAAACATGCCCCACTCTGAGTAGTAGCGTACCCCTGTACACTAGCTCAGAGTTTGACTTAATTACAGCCAGTTTCCTGAACTAAGAACTAGTGGTAATTCTTTAAGAATATGTCAAATTCATATTGTCAGTAAAAAATACACCAAAATTTATTTCAGTATTTGTAAACATGATACAATTCCCTTTTTTTTGTTTAGTACAAAAGTTGAGGTTGTGTTAAATTGTTTATGCCTGTGAAACAGCAAAAACCTACAGTACCCAAAACTGTTCGTAGGCAACACTTTAGAAGTCTTTACAGTCCATTATTTTAGAGTTAACCATACATTTTGGCCTTAGAATTATTTCTGTAACTTCAGCATACACGTTGAGTACCCAGTATGTTTTACGCAATCAATGTTGACATATGAATGCCTGCCCAATGTGCATTTTTGCATCTCTAAACTCTGCTAATAAATGATTGAGCTCAGACTATGCACAGTCAGTTTCTTTCCTGGTCAGAGTCACCAGGGTTTAAAAGCACTGACTTTAGAAGAGGAAGTGCTCAGAGCTGTTTCTATATTCATACTTTACAGGGGAGAATGTAGGTTTGTTTGTCTTCCACCTCTCTCCATCCTGACACCTGCCATAGATGGCCCAGTGGTGCAGGAGGGACAGGTAAGCATGGTACATATGGCTGAGGTGTTTCATTTGACTGAAATACTTCTACTAGAAAGCCAACAACCATGGGAAAAAATATAAACAATCTCTCAACTACTATAGTGGTATTGTGTTGTTGCCGTCATAACATTGGCGCAGCGGTACCAGTAAAAGGGTTAGAGGTATATTCCCAGACATACTGATATAGATACAATAAGTAAATAAATGAATAAAAACACCATCCAAAGCATTTTGGGAAGCACATTTCTCCTCTTTTTTGCACTAGTAGATCCATTTCAGGATCAGCAGATTTCAGGCAAATGGAGTTGGATTGAATGGTGCAGTACTCCAATGCTTGAATGGGAAATTACTCAGTAAAAAGGGAAAGAAAGAAACTGCGCATAGGTGAAGTGTGTGAACAGTAAAAAATGAAAAAAGCTGTGAATACCTGTATGCAACACAAACACAGTAAATCAAAATGGAAAAATGGAATCGCGCTGAAGAGGGGACTGGTGACCATACAGATGACCATCAATCCTCTTTAGTAGAGCATATATAATATAATGAAATACAAATGTGAATAAATAAATAACAAGTAAATAGTCCATCAAGTATGCATTTCTCATATGCAACAGTGGAAAATAAAAAGTCCAAATGTAGACAATATAGATGAATCACCCTGGTGATTAATAGAAATCAATTGAAATCTTGCTGAATAAAAGCAAAGTGCTTAGTCCACCACCATATATAGAGAGACTGGCCGCTTACCAAAAACTCATGACCCCCACTACAGAGGGTCAGAGTGAGCTGTTTAAACTGTTACTCCAGGTCACCACCGAAAGACCGAAAAATTGGCACTGGAATGGAACATCAGGGGCCTTGGTATGATTATGGGACATCAAGCTCTCAACAGAGTGGATGTGATATAAAATAGAAAAGCTCCAATAGTGTAAAATCGTTAAACTTTATTGTAAAATAAAAAAAAGTAAACACTCACATGTTGGTATTCAATGTTAAGCGCCTAGGAAAAAAGTCTGGAGCGCCGGCCAGAAGCTCACTTTGCTTTTATTCAGCAAGATTTCAATTGATTTCTATTAATCACCTGGGTGATTCATCTATATTGTCTACATATGGACTTTTTATTTTCCACTGTTGCATATGAGTAATGCATACTTGATGGACTATTTACTTGTTATTTATTTATTCACATTTGTATTTCATTATATTATTTATGCTCTATATATTTTTTCACTTATTCACTAAGGAGGATTGATGGTCATATGTATGGTCACCAGTCCCCTCTTCAGCGCAATTCCATTTTTCCATTTTGAAATTACAGTAGGCTGTGCTTCCTGTATGTATTTTAATTTTGACTGCAGAATGTCTTTATTATAGACATATAATATGCATTATTATAGCTTGAAAACTCGCAACAACCTACATCAGCTAATTGATGCTTTTAGAAAACAAAGCAATTTTACTTTTTTTTTTATTTCTTATCTTTCAGCTGTAACACAGAAGACACAGCCAAGGCATAGTGACATAGTTAAATAGTTAGTCAGGTTGAAGTCCATCTAGTTCAACAAATAATAATAAAAAAAATAATAATACAATCCTATACCCACAACTGATCCAGAGGAAGGGGAAAAACCCCACCAAAGCATGATCCAATTTGCTAAAGCAGGGGGGGAAATTCCTTCCTGATCCCCAGAGAGACAATTGGATATTCCCTGGATCAACTTTACCTATAAATGTTAGTATCTAGTTATATTATGCACATTTAGGAAAGAATCCAGGCTTTTTTTTAAAGCAATCTACTGAGCTGGCCAGAACCACATTTTCACAGCTTTTTTTCCCTATTTGGAGATGAAATCTCTTTTTCTCTAGACGTAAAGAGTTCCCCCTTGTCCTTTGTGATGACCCTAAAGTGAATAACTCAACACCATGTTCACCATATGGACCCCTTATATATTTTTTCATGTTGATCATAACCCCCCCCCCCCAATCTCTACTTCTCAAGAGAGAATAAATGCAGTACCTCTAATCTATCCTCATAGTTGAGCTCCTCCATGCCTCTTATCAGTTTGGTTGCCCTTCTCTGAACTTTCTCCAGTTCCCCGGTATCCTTTTTGAGAACTGGTGGCCATAACTGAACTGCATATTCTAGATGAGGTATTAATAATGATTTGTATAGGGGGAAAATGATATACCGTATATACTCGAGTATAAGTCGAATTTTTCAGCACATTTTTTTGTGCTGAAAGTGCCCCCCTCGACTTATACTCGAGTCAAGCACTTTTCTGCAGCAAAAAATTTCATTTTCCTGAACCGAATTTGGGGCCCTGTATCTCAGGGCCACTTAGTGTTAGGAACCCCAAATTTGGTGTGCAAACCCAGTGGAACTGGTGCCACAACATATCTAAAGCTGAAGTTCCTAGCACTAAGTGGCCCCGAGATACGGGGCCCCAAAATCGGTTGGGAAAATGTCATTCTCTGCTGCAGAAAAGTGCTTGACATTTTCTGAACCGAATTTGGGGCCCCATATCTCAGGGCCACTTGGTGCTAGGAACCTCAAATTTGGTGTGCAAACCCAGTGGAACTGGTACCATAACATATCCAAAGCTGTGGTTCCTAGCACTAACTGGCCCTGAGATACGGGGCCCCAAAACCGGTTTGGAAAATGTCATTCTCTGCTGCTGAAAAGTGCTTGACATTTTCTGAACTGATTTTGGGGCCCTGTATCTCGGGGCCACTTGATGCTAGAAACCCCAGCTTTGGAAATTTTATGGTGCTAGGTCCACTGGGTTTGCACACCAAATTTGGGGTTCCTAGCACTAAGTGGCCCCAAGATACGGGGCCACAAATTCGGTCAACTGTGTCCATCTGCAGCAATGTCATTTCGGGACCCTTTGGGTTCAGAGACCCCAAATTTTGGCTGCCGCTAGGGTTCATCTAGGAACCCTTAACTACCGAGTTTGAAGTTCGGGGGAGCTATGGCTGCAATTGGGCACAGTGAGGCATGCAAATGGGAACAGTGATGCTGCAAATTGGCATTGTTGACCCTCTTTTCCACTTACAGTAGCTGTGCATTTCTCACCCTCGTCTTATACTCGGGTCAATAAGTTTTTCCCATTTTTTTGTGGTAAATTAGGGCCTCGACTTATACTCGGAACGACTTATACTCGAGTATATACGGTATTTCTCTTTGGAGTCCATACCTCTCTTAATACAAGAAAGGCCTTTGCTTGTTTTGGAAACCACAGCTTGGCATTGCATGCTATTATTAAGCTTAGGATCTTCCCAAACCTCCAGATCCTTCTCCATCGATTCCCCCAGTTTTACTCCCCTAGTATGTATGATGCATATTCTTAGCCCCCAAGTGCATACCTTTACATCTATCAGCATTAAACCTAATTTGCCACCTAGTTGCCCAATTAAACAGTGCATTGAGGTTGGCTTGTAAATTAGAGCATTGTGTAAAGACATTATTTTACTGCTTAGCTTGGTGTCATCTGCAAAGACTGAAATGGTACTTTTAATCCCAGACCCTATATCACTTATTAAGTAAGGGTCCCAACACTGAACCTTGGGGTATACCACTGATAACCTTAAACGTTTCAGAGTAAAAATCATGAACCACTACTCTCTGAATTCTGTCTTTTAGCCACGTTTCTATCCATTTACAAACTGATCTTTCCAAGGCAGTAGACTTTACATTACACATTAGGCGTGTGTGAGGAACTGTGTCAAACGTTTTTGCAAAATGCAAATATACTATGTCCACAGCCACCCCTCCGTCCAAAGGTTTACTTATCTCCTCATAAAAAGAAATCAGGTTTGTTTTGGCAACTTCTGTCTGAATCTATGCTGTCTGTTGCTTAAAATATTTTTTTCGGGGGGCGTGGCTTGACCTCGTAGAGAATGGCTGCTTAACTTCAGAGCTCTGCTGACAGGGATAGAAATCTGAATTTTAAAGACGGTCAACGGCCTCCCAAACACCCGAAAAGCGATGGGTACATCCTCTAGAACTTCGTCGACCTCCCGGTCCCGTTCTCCCCGTGAAATACCGGCAAGATCCAGTCAGAACATCCCGGAGATGTTCCGGGCACAGATGGGAACTTCGGCGCCGGCTCCCACCTCACGGAGCCAGCATCAGCATCCTCCTCACTCTAATGCTGCTGCCTCTCCATCTCACGCTGAACTTAATGACAGGGGAATTCTCCTCACTCCTCATCAGCATCCGAGCCTGAGCGATCTCAGATCCGTAGCTGAGGACATTAAGGACACCCTGACAGCAGCAATCTCAGATTTAAAAATTGAAATCCAAGCTATTACAGGCAGAGTTCAGGCGGTGGAACAAACGACTGCCCTTCATTCATCCAAGATCCGTCACCAGCATCTGGCAATTGACACACATACACGGCAATTAAGAGATGTCAATCGCCACTTGGAAGATTTAGACAATCGCGGCAGACGCCATAACCTCAGGCTGAGAGGTTTACCTGAAACCGTGGATGCGGATCATCTTCAAAGTGAAGTTATCCATATCTTTAATAACATACTCGGCAGACCCAGAGAGGTTCCTATTGTGATGGAAAGAATCCACCGTGCCCTGCGACCGAAGGGAAAAGACTCTGACCCGCCTAGGGATGTGGTATGCTGCATTATTGACTACCGTTTGAAGGAAGACATTCTGAGGGCTGCACGTTCCCTGACCCCTTTACTACAGAACTTCGTCTATTCCAGGATTTATCAAACATAACCTTGCAGCGCAGAAGGGAACTGCAACCCCTTCTGACAGTACTCCGGGCTAAAGGTATAATTTACCGCTGGAAGTTCCCTTTTGGTTTGGCGGCAACAGTACAAGGACGCTCAGCTCTCCTCAGAGTCCCTGAGGATCTACATTCCTTCTGTGACACGCTCGGAATCCCTCTCATGGAGGTCCCAGATTGGTACGCGGAATTTCGTACCCCTACAGCATCTAAAGCACCTTCCAGGAGTGAAGCAATGGAGACCCAACATACAAGCTACAGAAGACACCGTTCGCCATCGGAACCGAGAATTCATCAACCCGACCCGCAGTCTCCTTCCATCTACAGCCCGACGAAACCTCCACGCTCCAGAAGAGCTAGAAGAGATCGGTGAACACAGATGGCATCTGCAGCATAGACTGAAAGATTTCCTCTGACTGTTCATGTGCCGTTTTTAGAATATTGAAAGTTCATTCCCCGGCTGGTAATATGTTCCTAAAGTATTTCAATATGTTAAGTTTAGTTTATGTAGATCATAGTTCATACACACAGGCATATCTATATCCCCCTTAACGCTGATTATCAAAGCAGCGCTGTGTCTGCATGGTTTATTCTGTCACACCTTACTCTCCAATACAGCCCTACACTAGCAGTTCCACCCTTCATTAGAGCTTTATTATAATTAAATTCTTATGTGGCTGTATTTTCCAATCTAGTGAGGTATAGGGTCATCAGAGATCTCCAATCTACTTTATCTCTCCCTCCTCTAGCTGATCGGTACACTGACAGTTTAACAGGGTTTCATCCCGCTCCGATTACACGGATTGATAATTATAACTGCAAATATGCCCTTCTCTTACACACAACAGGCTGCTAGTAATATTCATTGACACCCCTATTTTGATCCTGTATTAACTCTCTGTTCCTCTTAGATAGCAACTACATTAGTAGATAACTACTAGAACTACCACACAATCTTATTGCCATGACAACCAGCTGTTCATCGCTCTATTGGTTGCTGTCTTTCGGCGCGAATTCATGAGAGGAGCCAAGGTCTGAGGTAAAAAGTTCTCCCCCACCATGACTCATGCACTCGCTCATTGGCTCTCACAAGGTTAGAGACCTGACTTGTTACCGTGGTGACACACTGCAGACCTCTCTCCCCTGCCTCCACACAAGCACCTCCCATAGGAGGATGCCTGTGTCATCCCAGTCCGAGATGGTTGTGACACATGATTCATCTCCTTAGTAGTCCTAACATCACCTTATCTGTCATGAATTACGCAAAGATTAGGGCACTCACTACCCTGTATGGTTATATAGAACGTATCCTTGTGAGTGCCTTTCCCTGACTAGACAGCTGTCTACACACCAAAAACGGAACTGACAGGCTTCCCAGATAAAGGCACTCTAAGGGACTTTCACAGACACTGATCTTTCTCATATATTCATCCCCTCCTATCCACTGAGATATGCTCCTAAATAGCATAACGATCTACATGGATACTTCGTTTTATTAATTATTTTGACAAGCTTCTTCATAGCCTTCAGGGGTAGTTCATTATTAATTAGTTCAGGCACGGTTTATCTATCTTAAGAGATAATACTTTCTACCTATGTTGAATACTCTGATCTGCAAACTGTTCAAGTTTTCTGGCTGACTGTTTAACTGAATTATTACATAGACTTTTGCGTTATGAATATCTGCGCCTCACCAGATGTTTATTTTATGTGCTACTCATGGGGATTTTTATTTCTTTTATTTCTTTTATTTTTCTGTTTCTTTTTGGGTTTTTTTCTCATTCTTTCCTCTCACTTAACGATCACCAGGGGAACGATCTCACAAAATATGTCATTAACTTAATGTTTCATCTGACCATACACCTAATTCTTTATCTGCTTTTCGCAAATCTGACCCATGCTGTTTCTCCAAATCCACTGAGAAAGTTAATAGGCGGCATTCACAGCAATCTAAATGCAACCATTTCACACATGGACCGTCTTCAGTCCATGCCTTCTTCCTACATCTATCCCATATGTCAGCGGCTCTTGTCCCTTATTGACAGGTTTTACTTTTCTCTACGTTACCGTTTGGTCACCTTCCCAAACAGTGGTTTCAATTGATTACCTGATTTCTTCACTCAACCCTCCTTTAAACCACCACTGACCCATTCCGGTACCATATATCACGAGTGTATACTCGTACATAGCCTAGCGAGCAGGCATCGCTAGTCCCCGGATTACTTTCCACTACCTATAACCCCTAACAACACTACACAGTGGTCTTCACAGTTTCCTCTCCCCCGCATACCCAATATCCCTCACATCACTCTCTACTCCTGAACAATCTACTTTCATCCTGAATAGAATCTCATCACTCTCCTAGAGCACACCTTCCACACATAAGAGCATAAGGCACAAGTCCAACTACTGTTCTTTTTCTGCCACACATACACCTGCACCGCGGACTATCTTCAGTAAACACCACTCCAGTCTAACTCACAACACCTCCCAAATTACAGAATGACACCGGTCTCACACAATTCTACACCAATATCTCACCACAAAGCCACTACTAAACTAGTCTCACTCAACGCACGGGGACTAAATGTCCCTGAGAAACGTACACAAGTTCTCCTTTCTATGCATAAACTCAAGGCAGACATTATATACATCCAGGAAACGCATTTCAAAACGGACTCTATCCCCAAATTCTCCGACTTACGTTATCCAACAGCTTTTCATGCTACCAACAAACAATCAAAAACAAAAGGAGTTTCTATCCTTATCTCAAAACAGTGTCCACTCATAATCAAAGACACTCTAGCGGATGAAGATGGAAGATTTCTTTTTGTCAAAGGTTCACTTTTCGGTAAACCTTTAACCTTAGCAAACATATACGCCCCCAACATTAAACAAGTCCCGTTCTTCCGACACACACTGCAATTGCTCGCATCGTTTCAAGAGGGTATACTATTAACCGGAGGAGATTTTAATGTTCCCTTAAACCCAATACAGGATACATCTTCGGGTGCATCCAAATTACCCTTCTCAGCGTTACGAGCAATTAAACAATGTTTTCAAGAATTGACATTACATGACGCATGGCGTACTTTAAACCCCTCAACTAAAGATTACACTTTTTTCTCCAACCCACATGGCAGCTACTCCAGACTTGACTATTTCTTTATTTCACAAAACGATCTCCCCATGCTCAAGCACACCTCCATCGAACCAATGTACATATCAGATCACCACCCGATAACCATGTCCTTGGAATTTCCATCCAAACATACTCGCTCACAAATATGGCGTCTTGATCCCTCACTGCTGACAGACATTTCAATTGTGTCTACTATACACGACAATCTAAAACTTTATTTCCAGGATAACGACTCCTTGGACATATCCCCAATGATAAAATGGGAAGCCCACAAATGCACCATACGGGGAAAATTAATAGCTATCGCTTCCAAGAGAAGACGAGAAAGACAAGCGCATATTTCTATCCTTTCCAAACGCATACAGAATTTAGAAAAAATACATAAGAAAACTCGAGCGCTCTCCACGCTTGAGGAACTTACTCAGGTGAGGACAGAGTTGAAAGAAGTGTTACATAAACAAATAAAACGCAAATACATATTATCACAAAAAATATTCTACGAACATGGCAACAAATCCGGTAAAATTCTAGCCAGAGCCCTCCATGCAAAACGATCATCTACAACACTTCATTCCATTAATGACCCTTCGGGTTCTAAAGTAACGTCTAATACACTGATAGCAGACCAATTTGTGAATTATTTCTCGCAGCTCTATAATATCAATCCTCATCAACCCACGATAAACAATGATCGTAGAACACACTTGATTAAAGAGTTCCTAGCCCAACATGGTCCCAAACCCATTTCTGATGCAGAAGCTTCGCATCTAGAACGTCCCATCTCTAAGGACGAACTAGAGACTGTGCTCAAACAACTCAAAACAGGCAAAAGTCCAGGTCCAGATGGCCTAACAGCAGGATACTATAAGGAATTCATAGCTACGCTTTATCCTCACTTCTTAAATGCTTTCAACTCCCTTTCATCCGAGAACCCCCCTCCCAGAGATCTTCTCACAGCTCACATAGTGGTTATTCCAAAACCTGATAAAGATCCAAATTTAGTTCACAATTACAGACCAATATCTCTACTAAATGTTGACCTGAAAATATATGCAAAAATTTTGGCTAATAGACTTTTACCCCTTCTCCCTGGCCTTATCTCCTTGGACCAAGTTGGTTTTGTCCCAGGTAGAGAGGCAAGGGACAACACCCTAAAGGCAATTAGTATTCACAATTGGCTGACTTCAAAGAAACAACCGGGATTCCTTCTCTCCCTTGATGCGGAGAAGGCATTCGACAGGGTAGCCTGGGACTACCTAAAAGAGGTCCTAACACACATTGGCATACGAGATCGCATGCTACAATTTATTCTTGCTCTATACTCCACCCCAACTGCCAAAGTCCGGATAAATGGACACCTGTCGAATGCCTTCTCCATATCTAACGGTACAAGACAAGGATGCCCACTCTCTCCGCTTATTTTTGTCTTGGCACTGGAACCATGTCTAACGCATCTAAAAAACAATCCAAACGTTAAAGGAATAACCATCGCAAAATCTACCTATAAATTAGCGGCATTTGCGGATGACATCCTACTATTCCTGAAAGAGCCACACATTACGCTACCCAATCTCCTCAAAGATCTCACTCTCTTTGAAAATCTCACATATCTTAAAATTAACTTCCCTAAATCAGAGGCCCTAAATATCACTCTACCACCAGATATAGTGAAACAATGTCAAACTAATTTCCCTTTCATATGGAAACCGAGCGCCATTAAATACCTTGGGGTCTACATTCCAACCTCGCTATCGGACTTATACAGCAAAAACTTTACTCCCATTATCCAAAATATTCAAAAAGACCTCAACACTTGGTCAAGGGGTTTGTTCTCATGGTTTGGCAGAGTCTCCATTATAAAAATGACTATAATGCCAAAATTACTATACCTGCTCCAAACAATCCCATTGTCTCTACCACAAACTTTTTTTAATGCGTACCGCAAATCCTGTATGAAATTCATCTGGAACGATAAGCGACCTAGAATAAGTTTCAACAGAATGACCGTACCCAAAATGAAAGGTGGATTAGGCCTACCGGATCTTCGAAAATACTATTGGGCCTGTCAACTCTCTCGAATAGTGGACTGGAATGTTCACCCTAAAACTAAAGCGTGGATCGCAATTGAACAAGCCTTCTCACAAATCCCGATCCATAACCTACCCTGGATTCACCCTCGCCACATCTCTCCACATTGCAAACAACATCCCCTTATCGATACGACACTGAATTCCTTTAAAAAGACATGTAAAAATGTGCACATTTCCTCCTCTCCAGGCCCTCTCACGCCAATCAAACATAACCCAGACTTTCCACCAGGCAATGATGATTCGTTCCTTCATCACATAGGATCCCAGACAAGGATGACAGCGGGAGATTTCTTCGCTAAGGGGAATATTAAACCGCTGTCCTCATTGAACTCCCAAGAAACGAATCACCAGATCCCTTTCTGGTCTTATATGCAACTCAGACATTTTCTTCTTGATCCCCAAACTAGGGCTGCATACTCAAGAAACCAATCACACTTTGAATCCCTTTGCTCTGCCACTGAACCCCAAAGACACCTGATATCCACCATATACTTGAACCTCTTTCTCGAGCATACTCCTAAAACAAATATAGCTAGTGCAAAATGGGAAAAAGATCTTTCCATCCACCTCTCTGATAAGGAATGGGAAAAGATATACTCTAACATACACAAAGGCTCCATTAATGTAACAACTCAAGAAAACGGATACAAGCTTTTCTCCAGATGGTACAAAACGCCTCTCAAGTTACACACCATTAATCCAGAGATCCCATCTAATTGTTGGAGATGTAATGACAAAAACGGATCACTCCTTCACATATGGTGGGACTGCCCTGCGATTTCTGCCTTCTGGACTAAAGTTTTTCACCTCTCCTCCCAAATCACTACACTTCAGCTAGAATTCTCTCCAGCACAAGCCCTCTTACACCACTCCTCCCTACCGATGAAAACTTATCACAAATCCCTAGCACTACATCTAATCAATGCTGCCAAACTCTGTATCCCAGTTCTCTGGAGATCTCCCAACCCACCCACAATCGCAGACTGGTTCAAAAGAGTAAACAAAATAGCTGAAATGGAGGAACTTGTACATCAAGCACAGGATTCCTATACTAAATACAGGAACACTTGGGCCTGTTGGCTACATTTCCGCACAACATCTGAATATACCCAATTAATCAATTAGGAACCCTCCTCCAGCACACCATTAGACACATCATACATCCCATCCCAACTGTCTATAGTCCTCCCTATAGTCGTGCATGAAACAAAATTCAGGAGGTAACTATATCATTACGCATACAGAATCCACTTCAAAAGCTCTATTATGCTTTTCTTCCTGGGACTTGGTCCTTCTGTAAAGATATTTCCCGTTAGACCCATGGCTGAGCCAGGGACGGGAAATAACTTTCCCCTACCTTCCCTTTGTATTTCTCACTATATTTTGACCACCATTTAATCAAAACTTTGCTATGTTAGATATCCATGGTTGTATGCTATGATTATATCTCTATCTACAGACATTACCCGACTTATGGACACCAAGCACCAGGATCAATTTCACACTCTCACACAGACATAGTAATTAACGATTATTCCAAACACAATCCAACAAAAATCTCAGACTCATATACTAAGGCTATCATAGGCAATCTATTATAATACGGTTTTTACTCCTCTCTCCCTTTTTAATCTTTTTCGCCCTCAAAAATCAACATGTTTAAAAAATGTTTTACCTGCTTTACTATATGTTCTTTATATTTTCTGCCCACACTACTCTGTAATCCCATTTATCCACACACCAGATGTAATGTGTTTTTCAACAAATCCACAGTCGTAGATTTGAATACTTGTTAAAATACAACGTTGTACTCTCTGGACTGTTCCCTCTGTATAACACTATTGTCATTTTATCTCAAACCTTGCTTTTATGTACTACTTTTCTGTATGGATTTAACTTAATAAAGCTTTATTTGAAAAAAAAAAAAAAAAAAAAAAAAATATTTTTTTCCAGCAAGAACTCACCTATGTGGTCTTTTATTAAACTTTCCAGTAGGGATGAGCCGAACACCCCCCGGTTCGGTTCGCACCAGAACCCGCGAACGGACCGCAAGTTCGCACGAACGTTAGAACCCCATTGACGTCTATGGGACTCGAACGTTCGAAATCAAAAGTGCTCATTTTAAAGGCTAATTTGCATGGTATTGTCCTAAAAAGGGTTTGGGGACCCGGGTCCTACCCCAGGGGACATGTATCAATGCAAAAAAAACTTTTAAAAACGGCCGTTTTTTCGGGAGCAGTGATTTTAATGATGCTTAAAGTAAAAAAAAAAAAGTGAAATATTCCTTTAAATATCGTACCTGGGGGGTGTCTATAGTATGCCTGTAAAGTGACGCGTGTTTCCCATGTTTAGAACAGTCCCTGCACCAAATGTCATTTTTAAAGGAAAAAATCTCATTTAAAACTGCTTGCGGGTTTAATGTCATGTCGGGTCATGGCAATATGGATGAAAATCAGTGAGACAAACGGCATGGGTACCCCCCAGTCCATTACCAGGCCCTTTGGGTCTTGTATGGATATTAAGGGGAACCCCGCACCCAAATTAAAATAAGGAAAGGTCCCTATATACTCTGAACAGCAGTATACAGGCGGTGCAAACAAGACAGGGACTGTAGGTTTGTTGTTAAGTAGAATCTGTTTGTAATTTTGAACATTTTTAATGTGTTTAGCTCCAGCCAAAAAATCTTTTCTAAGCTTTTTGGAAAACATAGGGAAGGGTTATCACCCCTGTGACATTTGTTTTGCGTCTTTCCTCCTCTTCAGAAGATTTCACCTCACTTTTTTGTCCCAATGAAAAATGTTTTTTGAAAATTTGTGTTTTTTTGTGGAACAAGGATTGGAAAGCATCAGTGGAAAGGAAAAATTGTTTTCCCATATTAACTCTTACAGGAGAGAATTTCCCTTCCTTAGGGGTAGATTTCATCTCACTTCCTGTTGTCTCCTTCCGTTTGCAAGTAGGAGTCGTTTGTAAGTTAGATGTTTGAAAGTAGGGTCCTACCCTATATACTCAGCAGAAATTTGGGCCTTAGGTGTTGCTGTGGCCAAAACACTGTAAGCCCTCACAGGGCCCTGCTGTGAAATATTAGATCAAGAATTGTAATTACATGCCCCTGTTGAACAGGAGCTGAAAAATTAGGCCTTAGGCACTGGTGCTGGTGCCACAACACTGCAACCCCTCACAGACACTCTAGTTGGAACGCAGGAACGAGCCCTGCTGCAAAGTATTACATCAAAAATTGTAATTACACGCCCCTGTTAAACAGGGGCTGAAAAATTGTGCCTTAGGCACTGGTGGTGGCGCCCAGAACCAAAAATGTTCTTACAAGCTATCAGCGTGATGATTGAGGAGGAAGAGGATAATTACTCAGGGATAGTCACTCAGCATCAGCATAGGCAGTCTTTGAAGGGATCTGAGATTTCAAAAAAAATTATTCGGTTACATCTGCATCAGGTGCTTGGTAGCTGGTGGTGATCCAAGACTGATTCATTTTTATGAAGGTCAGCCGATCGACCGAGTCGGTGGACAGACGCACCCTGTGATCGGTTACCACGCCTCCAGCAGCACTGAATGTGCGTTCCGAAAGAACGCTGGATGCAGGACAGGCCAGTAGCTCAATTGCATACTGTGCAAGCTCTGGCCAGTGATCCATCCTCAAGACCCAGTAACCCAGAGGATTTTCGGTGGGAAAGGTGTCCAAGTCTGATCTTGCCCCTAGGTATTCCTGCACCATGTAAAACAGACGCTGGCGATGGTTGCTGGAACCGATCATACCTTGGGGCTGCGGACCAAAAAATTGTCTGAACGCATCGGTCAGACGGCCACCTTCTCCACCGCTCCTTCTTTGACTGACCGAAGCCTCAGCAACACGTTGTCCAGAAACAGGAGTTTGTAACCTCCCAGTCTCTGGGAACGCGTTGCACAGACCTTTCTGCAAGGCCTCCCGAAGATGTTTCATCCTCTGCTCCCTCTGCGATGGCAAGATAAGGTCCGCAACCTTACCCTTGTAACGTGGATCAAGGAGGGTTGCCAGCCAGTATTGGTCCTTCTCCTTGATACCACGAATACGAGGATCCTTACGCAGGCTTTGCAGGATCAGGGAGGCCATGCAGCGTAGGTTTGCTGAGGCATTCGGTCCGGAGTCCTCTGGGTCACTAAGGACAACAACGTCCGCAGCCACCTCCTCCCAGCCATGTACAAGTCCATGTGTTCCTTGGGACTGATCCCTTAAAGACTGCTGATGCTGAGTGCCAGGCTCCACCTCCATACTGACACAATCTTCCTCCTCCTCCTCCTCCTCCTCGTCCTCTTCCTGTGTGATCGGCGGGCACGCAGGAACACTGTCTGGATAAAGGGGGCCTTGAGAGCTAAGGAAGTCCTCCTCTTCCTGCCTCTGTTCTGCCTCAAGTGCCCTGTCCATTATCCCACGCAGCGTGTGCTCCAACAGGTGGACAAGGGGGACAGTGTCACTGATGCATGCACTGTCAGTGCTCACCATCCTCGTGGCCTCCTCGAATGGTGACAGGACAGTGCATGCATCCCTGATCATGGCCCACTGGCGTGGGGAAAAAAAACCAAGGTCCCCTGACCCTGTCCTGGTGCCATAGTCGCACAGGTACTCATTGATGGCCCTCTGCTGCGTGTGCAGCCGCTGCAGCATGGCCAACGTCGAGTTCCACCTGGTGGGCATGTCACAGATTAGGCGGTTCTTGGGCAGGTTAAACTTCTTTTGGAGGTCCGTCAGCCGAGCACTGGCATTATATGACCGGCGGAAATGCACACAGACTTTCCTGGCCTGCCTCAGGACATCCTGTAAGCCCGGGTACCTGCCCAAGAACCGCTGCACCACCAAGTTAAGGACGTGAGCCAAACAGGGCACATGGGTCAGTTGTCCCTGTCGGAGGGCAGAGAGGAGGTTGGTGCCATTGTCGCAAACCACCATTCCTGCCTTAAGTTGGCGTGGCGTCAACCACCTCTGAACCTGCCCCTGCAGAGCTGACAGAACCTCTGCCCCAGTGTGGCTCCTGTCCCCCAAGCACACCAGCTCAAGCACCGCATGGCATCTTTTGGCCTGCGTACTTGCGTAGCCCCTTGAACGCCTACGGAGCACCGCTGGTTCCGAGGAAGAGGCCATGGAGGAAGAAGAAGAGGAGGGGGTGGAGGAGAGAGGTGTGTCACAATCAGCATTTTGGAGGCGTGGTGGCGGAACAACCTCCAACACTACTGCACCTTGTCCTGCATCCTTCCCAGCTGCCAGCAGAGTCACCCAATGCGCCGTGAAACTTAAGTAACGTCCCTGTCCATGCCTGCTGGACCATGAGTCAGCGGTAATATGCACCTTACCGCTGACCGCCCTGTCCAGCGAGGCATGGACATTGCCTTCCACATGCCGGTAGAGAGCCGGAATCGCCTTCCGTGAGAAAAAGTGGCGTTTGGGTACCTGCCACTGAGGAACCGCACATTCCACAAACTCACGGAAGGGGGCAGAGTCTACCAACTGAAAAGGCAGCAGTTGAAGTGCTAGCAATTTTGCCAAGCTAGCATTCAACCGCTGGGCATGTGGATGGCTGGGAGCAAACTTCTTTCGGCGGTGCAGCAGCTGGGGCAGGGAAATTTGCCTGGTACAATCTGACGTCGGTGTACCCAAAGCAGATTGCCCATAAGTACTTGGCTGTGACACACCTAATTCTACACCTTCATTCCTCTCACTGCAGGTCGCAGAGAAGACTGAAGGTCTAGTGGGGTTGGAAATCTCAGCTGATGAGGAGCAAGGAGAGATCGTCTTTGTTCTTTGGTGTGGGTCTTTTAGATACGCTTGCCAACGAACTGCATGGCAGGTCAACATATGTCTGGTCAAGCATGTGGTACCCAAGCGGGAGATGTTTTGGCCACGCGAGATACGCTTGAGACATATATTGCAAATAGCAGCGGTGCGATCTGATGCACTCGTCTCAAAAAAGGCCCACACCAAAGAACTTTTTGAATAACGCGCAGAGACTGCAGCGCCCTGCACATGTGGAGCTTTGGGGTGTGATGCAGTCAATGTGCTGCCCTTAGGCTGGCCCCTGGAGGGCATCCTGCCTAGTTGGTGATGTGCCACCTCCTCCTCCTCCTCCTCCTCCTCCTCTCTCCTATCAGGCACCCACGTTGAGTCAGTGACCTCATCATCCCCTCCCTCCTCATCACTGGAGCAAACCTGGCAGTATGCTGCAGCAGGGGGAGCATGACTGCCAGATTGCTGTCCTTCTTGGGCACCCCCTCTGTCCGTGCTCATGTTACTGCCTTCATTGAGCTCAGTATCATCATCAGAGCCTTCCAAACGCTGGGCATCCTCCTGGAGCATGTACCCAACACTGTGGTCAAACAGTTCGAGGGAATCCTCAGGAGGACATGGTGGGGCTAGGGAAGGAGTCACTGATGACATTGAGCTGAGGGAAGAGGCCGCTGCTTTGCCAGACAAAGCACCCTGGGCATGGGTGAGAGAGGATGAGGAGGATGAGGACGGCTTGGTCATCCACTCGACCAAGTCTTCCGCATGTTGCGGCTCAACACGACCAGCTGCCGAAAAAAAGGCCAAGCGTGTCCCATGGCCACGTGCTGATGAGGATGCACCGTCTCCACGACCAGCACTAGACACAGAGCCTGCTTGCCCTCTCTTATTGGCTTGTGACTGTCTGCCTCTCCTTCTTGGCCTTCCAGACATACTAATGGCCTGTAGCTGCACTAAGCTGGGATAGAACACCTGTAATTTTCTTCAGGTAGCTTTATATACTGTAACCAGACAAGCCTGCCTGTCAGTAGGAAGATAACAGGAACGGATCTAGCTGAACACTGTGAGTAGGACGTACTGCACTAAATGTATATAGCAGGAACGGATCTAGCTGAACACTGTGAGCAGGACGCACTGCACTGAATGTAAATAGCAGGAACGGATCTAGCTGAACACTGTGAGCAGGACGCACTGCACTGAATGTAAATAGCAGGAACGGATCTAGCTAAACACTGTGAGCAGGACGCACTGCACTGAATGTAAATAGCAGGAACGGATCTAGCTGAACACTGTGAGCAGGACGCACTGCACTGAATGTAAATAGCAGGAACGGATCTAGCTGAACACTGTGAGCAGCACGCACTGCACTGAATGTAAATAGCAGGAACGGATCTAGCTGAACACTGTGAGCAGGACGCACTGCACTGAATGTAAATAGCAGGAACGGATCTAGCTAAACACTGTGAGCAGGACGCACTGCACTGAATGTAAATAGCAGGAACGGATCTAGCTGAACACTGTGAGCAGGACGCACTGCACTGAATGTAAATAGCAGGAACGGATCTAGCTGAACACTGTGAGCAGCACGCACTGCACTGAATGTAAATAGCAGGAACGGATCTAGCTGAACACTGTGAGCAGGACGCACTGCACTGAATGTGAATAGCAGGAACGGATCTAGCTGAACACTGTGAGCAGGACGCACTGCACTGAATGTAAATAGCAGGAACGGATCTAGCTGAACACTGTGAGCAGGACGCACTGCACTGAATGTAAATAACAGGAACGGATCTAGCTGAACACTGTGAGCAGGACACACTGTACTAAATGTAAATAGTCTAGCTGCCTGACCGTGGTACTAATAGGATCAAAAAGAACACCTGTAATTTTCTTCAGGTAGCTTTATATACTGTAACCAGACAAGCCTGCCTGTCAGTAGGAAGATAACAGGAACGGATCTAGCTGAACACTGTGAGCAGGACGTACTGCACTAAATGTATATAGCAGGAACGGATCTAGCTGAACACTGTGAGCAGGACGCACTGCACTGAATGTAAATAGCAGGAACGGATCTAGCTGAACACTGTGAGCAGGACGCACTGCACTGAATGTAAATAGCAGGAACGGATCTAGCTAAACACTGTGAGCAGGACGCACTGCACTGAATGTAAATAGCAGGAACGGATCTAGCTGAACACTGTGAGCAGGACGCACTGCACTGAATGTAAATAGCAGGAACGGATCTAGCTGAACACTGTGAGCAGGACGCACTGCACTGAATGTAAATAGCAGGAACGGATCTAGCTGAACACTGTGAGCAGGACGCACTGCACTGAATGTAAATAACAGGAACGGATCTAGCTGAACACTGTGAGCAGGACACACTGTACTAAATGTAAATAGTCTAGCTGCCTGACCGTGGTACTAATAGGATCAAAAAGAACACCTGTAATTTTCTTCAGGTAGCTTTATATACTGTAACCAGACAAGCCTGCCTGTCAGTAGGAAGATAACAGGAACGGATCTAGCTGAACACTGTGAGCAGGACGTACTGCACTAAATGTATATAGCAGGAACGGATCTAGCTGAACACTGTGAGCAGGACGCACTGCACTGAATGTAAATAGCAGGAACGGATCTAGCTGAACACTGTGAGCAGGACGCACTGCACTGAATGTAAATAGCAGGAACGGATCTAGCTGAACACTGTGAGCAGGACGCACTGCACTGAATGTAAACAGCAGGAACGGATGTAGCTAAACACTGTGAGCAGCACGCACTGCACTGAATGTAAATAGCAGGAACGGATCTAGCTGAACACTGTGAGCAGCACGCACTGCACTGAATGTAAATAGCAGGAACGGATCTAGCTGAACACTGTGAGCAGGACGCACTGCACTGAATGTAAATAGCAGGAACGGATCTAGCTGAACACTGTGAGCAGGACGCACTGCACTGAATGTAAATAGCAGGAACGGATCTAGCTGAACACTGTGAGCAGGACGCACTGCACTGAATGTAAATAACAGGAACGGATCTAGCTGAACACTGTGAGCAGGACACACTGTACTAAATGTAAATAGTCTAGCTGCCTGACCGTGGTACTAATAGGATCAAAAAGAACACCTGTAATTTTCTTCAGGTAGCTTTATATACTGTAACCAGACAAGCCTGCCTGTCAGTAGGAAGATAACAGGAACGGATCTAGCTGAACACTGTGAGCAGGACGTACTGCACTAAATGTATATAGCAGGAACGGATCTAGCTGAACACTGTGAGCAGGACGCACTGCACTGAATGTAAATAGCAGGAACGGATCTAGCTGAACACTGTGAGCAGGACGCACTGCACTGAATGTAAATAGCAGGAACGGATCTAGCTAAACACTGTGAGCAGGACGCACTGCACTGAATGTAAATAGCAGGAACGGATCTAGCTGAACACTGTGAGCAGGACGCACTGCACTGAATGTAAATAGCAGGAACGGATCTAGCTGAACACTGTGAGCAGGACGCACTGCACTGAATGTAAATAGCAGGAACGGATCTAGCTGAACACTGTGAGCAGGACGCACTGCACTGAATGTAAATAACAGGAACGGATCTAGCTGAACACTGTGAGCAGGACACACTGTACTAAATGTAAATAGTCTAGCTGCCTGACCGTGGTACTAATAGGATCAAAAAGAACACCTGTAATTTTCTTCAGGTAGCTTTATATACTGTAACCAGACAAGCCTGCCTGTCAGTAGGAAGATAACAGGAACGGATCTAGCTGAACACTGTGAGCAGGACGTACTGCACTAAATGTATATAGCAGGAACGGATCTAGCTGAACACTGTGAGCAGGACGCACTGCACTGAATGTAAATAGCAGGAACGGATCTAGCTGAACACTGTGAGCAGGACGCACTGCACTGAATGTAAATAGCAGGAACGGATCTAGCTGAACACTGTGAGCAGGACGCACTGCACTGAATGTAAACAGCAGGAACGGATGTAGCTAAACACTGTGAGCAGCACGCACTGCACTGAATGTAAATAGCAGGAACGGATCTAGCTGAACACTGTGAGCAGCACGCACTGCACTGAATGTAAATAGCAGGAACGGATCTAGCTGAACACTGTGAGCAGGACGCACTGCACTGAATGTAAATAGCAGGAACGGATCTAGCTGAACACTGTGAGCAGCACGCACTGCACTGAATGTAAATAGCAGGAACGGATCTAGCTGAACACTGTGAGCAGGAAGCACTGTACTGAATGTGAATAGCAGGAACGGATCTAGCTGAACACTGTGAGCAGGACACACTGCACTGAATGTAAATAGTCTAGATAGAAGATAACAGGAACGGATCTAGCTAAACTGAATACAGTGTATATATATATATGCAACACCTGGGATGCATATATATACACAATACACTGTAAGTGCAGCTAACTGACTGACTGTTCTGCCTAATCTATCTAACTCAAATCAAATGACACTGTCTCTCTCTCTCTCTATCGCTCAGCACACCGGAACACACACTACACAGGGCCGCCGTGCAGGCGGCCTTATATAGTGTGGGGTGTGTACTAAATCCCCTGAGCCATAATTGGCCAAAGCCACCCTGGCTTTGGCCAATTACAGCTCTCTCTACTGACGGCGCTGTGATTGGCCAAGCATGCGGGTCATAGTGCATGCTTGGCCAATCATCAGCCAGCAATGCACTGCGATGCCGCAGTGAATTATGGGCCGTGACGCGCCACACGAATTTGGCGCGAACGGCCCATATCGTTCGCAATTTGACGGACGGTCGAACAGCCGATGTTCGAGTCGAACATGGGTTCGACTCGAACACGAAGCTCATCCCTACTTTCCAGTATCTTTCCGACTATAGAAGTTAAACTAACAGGTCTATAGTTACTTGGTAAAGACTTTGATCCCTTTTAAATATAGGCACAACATTGGCCCTCCGCTAATCGAGTGGTACTAGTCCAGTAATTAAAGAATCCCTAAAAATGAGAAACAATGGCTTTGAAATGTCAGAGCTCAATTCTTTTAGGATTCATGGGTGGATGCTATCTGATCCAGGTGCTTTATCGACCTTTATTCTGTCTAAATATTTCTGGACCATATTACTTTTGAGCCATTGTGAATCATTTGGGACTGTACCATCCCCAATATGGGCATGAGCTCCCCCATGCTCCTTTGTATACACAGAGCTTAAGAAGGTATTTAATAAATTAGCCTTTTCTTTGTCCCCAGTCACCCACTCTAGATTATTTTGTAAAGGGCCTACATGCTCAGACCTGACCCTTTTACAATTAATATATTTTAAGATTTTTTTGAAGTTTGTCCTACTATCTTTTGCAATCTGTCTTTCGTTTAGAATTTTTGTGTCCTTGATTTCCTTTTTACATATTCTATTATATTCTTTGTAAGATTTAAACAATTAAAGTGTTCCTTCATTTTTATATTTTTTTAAATCTCTTTTCTTACTATTAATAGCTTTTTTAACTTTGGCCATAAGCAACATAGATTTTATTTTTAGCCTTTTAAATATATTGCCCATGGGAGTATACTTTGCAGTGAGTTTACACACAGTCTTTTTGAAGAATTCCCATTTCTGTTCTGTGTTCATCGATGCCAATATTCCCTCCCAGTCTCAAGCCTCATACACACGGTACGATTGTTGGCAGGGGATTGTCTGTTGATAGACTGTTGTCCTAAATTCTTACCATTAGTACGCTCCTTTTGACAATTGTTGTCCAATTTTCCATCAACAAATATTGGATGACAGGCTAGTATATTTTCGGCGGACATCGGTTTTACGTCATATTTTCGTATGGTCAGTACACGATTCCGTCACACAAAAGTCGAAAGTACAAACACGCATGCTCGGAATCAATGCTCACCAAACATGAAATTAGCAGAAGGGGCTCAAAGGGTGGTGCTCAAGAGCTGAAATTCCTCATAGTACGTCACTGCGTTTGTGTTTGTGGCACGACAATTGTGTACTGTTAGTATGCAAGACAAGATCCTGGCAACGTCCTTTTGACATAAAACAGACGATTGGTTGGCCAATAATCATACCGTGTGTACGAGGCTTGGAGAGCAGCCCTCATTCTTGGAAAATTTTCTCTCTTAAAGTTAGGTGTATTTATATTTCCAGTATGAGCTTGTTGCTTACAGATAACATTAAATGAAATCATGTTATGGTCACTTCTACCCAGATGTTCTTTTATATGAATATTGGTAATAAGCTCTGCGTGGTTTGGGATTACCAGGTCCAGTAGAGCGTCATTCCTAGTCGGGGCCTCAATAACTTGGACCATAAAATTATCTTGTAGTAGGTTTATACATTTTTGCCGTTTAACTGTCCCAGCAGTGCTATTACTTCTGTCAATTTCTGGGTAGTTAACCACTTAAGGACCAAGTTTCTTTCTGAGATTAAAAAAAAGGTAAAAACAGTTTTTTTTGCTAGAAAATTACTTTTCTAACATTATATTTTTTTTCTTCTAACACCCTAGAGAATAAAATGGCGGCACTTTTTTTGGAAAAAATTCACTTTTTTAAATTAAAAAATAAGGCAGCAGTGGAGTTAGCCAATTTTTTTTATATTGTGAAAGATAATGTTACACCGAGTAAATCGATACCCAACATGTCATGCTTCAAAGTTGCGCCCGCTCGTGGAATGGCGACAAACTTTTACCCTTAAAAATCTCCATAGGCAATGTTTAAAAAAATCTACAGGTTGCATGTTTTGAGTTACAGAGGGGGTGTACAGCAAGAATTATTGCTCTCACTCTAACGATCGTGGGGATACCTCACATGTGTGGTTTGAACACCGTTTTCATAAGCAGGCGCTGCTCATGTATGCGTTTATGCGTGCTTGCGGGACGGGGGCGTTTACATTTTTTTTTCTTATTTATTTTACCTTTTATTTTTGATTTTTATACTGTTATTTAAAAAACTTGGGTCACTTTTATTCCTGTGTAAACATCCCTTGTAATAGAAAAAAAGCATGACAGGACCTCTTAAAGAGACCTCAGATCTCATATTTACACTAAAATGCAATAAAAATAAATAAATAATGTGATTTAAAAAAATGAATGTCCCTTTAAGAGCATTGTGCGGAAGTGATGTTTTGATGTTGCTTCCGCCCTGCAATGATATAGAGACAGGTGGGGGCCATCTTCCCCTCACTCATCTCCATGTCAGGCTAGGGAGAGGATGTGATCGCCTCCGCCGCTACCGAGGGTACTGGAGAGTAAGTGATTAAAATCCCTGAGTCTCCCCCTCCTCATTAACACTGGGAGGTCTATAACAAACTCCAATGATAACCTTTGTAGTATGCACACCCATGTACAGTTCCACCCATAATGCTTCAGACTCACACTTACCATCAACTAAGTCCTCTTTCACACTCGCTTTGAGATGAATTCTCACATAGAGGCAGACACCACCACCCCTCCATTTTACCCTGTCTTTCCTAAAGAGAGCATAGCTAGGACTATTAATAGCCCAGTCATGTGAAGAATGAAGCCAAGATTCAGCAATACCAATGAAATCATAGTTCTTCTCATACACCAAAGTGTCACGTACCTTACAGCGGAGTCCGAAATGACAAGGGTGGCCTCTTGCGCAGTCCCGGTCCTACCACCCCTGAAGGTTTAGACAGGAACTGCTAGGGCAGCGGAAGGGTGCAGGTGCCTGCAGACAGGTGGCTGAAGTTCAGGAACACCGGAGCCTTCATGGAGGAGGTGAAACACTGATCACAGGACTAGTCCAGGAAAAGTCTAACAAGGTCACCTGTAGAGTCAGGAACAGCCAGGAGTTAGCAACAGGCTGGCAGTGAAGTACACAATCGGAAAGCAGGCTCGTAGTCGGGGACAGGCAGAGGTTGGCAACAGACTGGCAGCGAAGTACAAGTTCGGGAGACAGAACCGTAGTCAGAAGTCCAAGCCGGGTTTGATGCAGGGATAATACGAGAGAATGGTCAAAGGAAGCCGGGTGTTCAGGATCAGAATCAATAAAGCAAGACAGCAATGGGTAAACAGGCACGAGCTGAAGACAATCCAGCACTGACACCAAGTAAGCTCTTCATTTAAATAGGGCGCCATGCGCCATGATTCGTTGGCATGTGCGCGTGCCCACGCGCACCTGTTCGTGTAGGTGCGCCAGTGTGCATGCTTGGTCCAGGACTCGTTCATTCTTGCCTATGACTTGGTGCACGCACGTTCATATTGGAAGAATGAAGATTGACGGCTGGCATACGGGAATGAACATTTGTTACGATGGTTCTCTGACATTGCCCCCTTCTTAGGGGCAGCCTCCGGATGCCAATCTGAGCCATCTTTTCCGGGTGGAAGCGATGAAAGGCTTGTATAAGTCTTTGGGCATGGAGGTTTGTCTCAGGCTCCCAGGAATTTTCCTCTGGACCAAAACCTTTCCATTTAATTAAATATTGATTCTGTTCCTGCCTTCTCTTGCAATCTACAATGGTCTCGATCTTGAACTCCTTTTCTCCATCCACCATTATAGCTTTTGGGGGTCCCACTTCACGACCCGGAAAAGGATTTGCCACGTCGGGTTTCAGTAGGGAGGTATGAAACACAGGGTGGATCTTAAATGAGTCAGGGGGTTCAAGTTCATACGTCACTGGGTTAATCTTTTTCTTGATTGGAAAAGATCCCAAGTATCTAGGTCCCAGGTTCCTGGATGGACATGCCAATTTCAGATTTACTGTTGAGAGCCACACAGGGTCGCTGACCTTCAAATCCAGTTCCCCTCTCCTCCTCCTGTCAAAGAATTTCTTATTATCTTCTTGTGCCCTGGAAATGGTCTCTCTCAGCACCTGGTTATTGGTAGCAAGGAAGTTCAATCTGTCTTGGACAGCTGGCAAGGGAGAATCCAGAATTAGCATTGGTAAGAAAGAGGGATGACACCCATAATTGGAGAAGAAGGGTGATTGGTTGGTGGTTGCATGGGCAGAGTTATTAAATGCAAATTCTGCCAAAGGCAGTAATGCAGCACAATCTTCCTGGGTAAAGGAGGAGAAACAGCATAAGTACTGTTCTAGCGTCTGGTTAGTACGCTTGGTCTAGGGGTGGTAGGCTGAAGAGAAACTGAGTTTGATGCCCAGGGCTTCGCACAGTGCTCTCCAAAATTTGAAGTGAACTGCACTCCACGATCAGAGACAATGTCACTAGGAATTCTCTGCAGTCAAATTACTTCTTTAATGAATGCTTTGGCAGTCTCTGTTGCTGATGGGGTCCCTTTCATTGGGATAAAGTGTGCCATCTTGGAGAGGCGATCAACCACCACAAAGATGGATGAAAATCCCTCCGAAGGGGGAGCTCCACAATAAAGGCCATGGCAATTTTAGTAATCCCCATGCTTTGCTTTTACTATTTTTATTCCTGAGGCAGGTTGGGCAAGAACTGACATATTTTCTGCAATCTCTTGCTAAGTTAGGCCACCAGAAATGTCTCTGAAACAGGTCCATGGTCTTGAATCCCCCGAAATTGCCAGCGAAAGGGTAGTCATGGCATGCCTGCAAGATAGTGGTGCGCAGATTCTGTGGTATAAAAATCTTATTATCCTGCCAATAGAGGCCATTGTTTTCTGAAAGGTTCATATCCGGAGGCAGAGAGGCTCCCCTGGATGCTTGGCAGATCTGTGATATTAAATCTGGTTGTGTTAGTAGGAAATTTCCAGCCTGTAGGATGGTAGGTGGAACTTCGACTTCTGTGAACATGCGAGAAAGTGCGCCGGTAGGTAATATGGAAGTTGAAGCGTGAAAAAAAAAAGAGCCCATCTTGCTTGCCTGGGTCTGAGGCGTTTGGCGGTTCTGAGATATTCTAAATTGTTGTGATCCGTGAAGATCAGTATTGGGTGTGCTGCTCCCTCCAAGAGATACCTCCATTCTTCTAGGGCTGATTTGATCGCCAAAAGCTCTTGGTCACCCACATCTTAGTTCCGTTCTGACGGCCCTAATTTCTTTGAGAAAAAAGCCACAGGGTGCATTCGAGACTTAGGTCCTTGGCGCTGGGACAGGATGGCCCCTACAGTGTTTTCCAAGGCATTCACTTCCAGGATGTAGGGAAGGGCAGGATCAAGATGCTTTAATATCGGAGTGGATGTAAATAGACTTTTTAATTTGTCAAATGCAACCTAAGCTGCCTCAGTCCATTGGAAACGGTTCTGTTTCTTGGTAAGCTGGGTGATGGGTGCGATGATACCGGAGAAGTCTTTAATGAATTTCCTGTAAAAGTTGGATAAACCAATGAAGCGTTGTACCCCTTTCTTATCGGTTGGATGCGGCCAGGATATTATAGCTGAGACCTTTTGAGGATCCATTGCCATACCTCCAGTTGAGATTACCAACCCCAGAAAGTAAATGCTCTGCCGTTCGAATTCACATTTCTCTGCCTTAGCATAGAGTCCATTTTGTCTTAGTCTGAAGATGACCTGCTTCACATGATCTTGATGTAATTCTAGAGAGCCAGAGAAAATCAGAATGTCGTCCAGGTACACGATCATGAACAAGTCTAGGAAGTCTCACAAAAGATTATTGACGAAATGCTGAAAAGTTGCTGGTGCTTTACATAGTCTGGAAGGCCGTTTTCCACTCGTCCCCTTTTCTGATTCTGATCAGGTTGTATGCACCTTGTAAGTTCTTCTTGGTGAATATTTTTGCAGACCAGAGTCTCTGGAACAGCTTCGGAATTAAAGGAAGGGGGTACCGATTTTTGACGTGTATATACAAGTGTAGCGCTATAGGTTTAAAAAACTTATACAGATATAAGAGTAAAGAAAACGTCTATATCAAACAGTAAAGATTACAAAATGTGGTAGCTTCACAAATAAACAAATAAAGTCTCTGCTGTTCTTCAGATGTTTTAAGAGCTGAAAGGGACTAATTTTAGTCCAAAGGTATGTATAGTCCCTTATTCACCACGTGGATAACACATGCAAAAGTGTGATAGACCCTCCACATAGAAACAAAGTGAAGTCTTACCAGAGGGATTGAACTCATAGGAACGTACGTAATCAAAAGGAGGAACCTCACGACTGGATGGCAGCAAAACTTCAGAACATGTCCACACTTCTGACGGAACTTTAAAATGAATGGCAAACCTTCCCACGGCTCATCTCAGATGGATAGTCCATATAAGAATAAAGAAGGGGGGCCACATAGCATAATACCCGCTCTCATTGGACTTCCACATCAGTGTTATCCACGTGGTGAATAAGGGACTATACATACCTTTGGACTAACATTAGTCCCTTTCAGCTCTTAAAACATCTGAAGAACAGCAGAGACTTTATTTGTTTATTTGTCAAGCTACCACATTTTGTAATTTTTACTGTTTGATATAGACGTTTTCTTTACTCTTATATCTGTAAAAGTTTTTTAAACCTATAGCGCTACACTTGTATATACATTTGAAATCTTGACAAAATCCTTATTTGTTGTGTGAGCTGCTTTCTTGTTGGGTAAGCGCAGGGTTATACTCTTGTCTTTTCTGGTACCGATTTTTGACGAATCTGATTTAGTTCTCTGTAATCCACACATGGACGAAGTGAATGATCTTTCTTCTCGACGAAGAATATTCCTGCCCTGGCTGGGGAGGAAGAGTGTCGGATGAACCCCTTCTTGAGGTTTTCATTGATATAGTCCTTCAGGACCAGGAGTTCAGGCTCTGAAAGTTTGGCCATTTTGTTCAAAAAGAAGTCCATGGTATTCAGCAAGGGGCTGGCTTGTTCCAACAGGTGGTGAGCCCAGGTCTGGGGTTCCCCCTGAAGCAAAGAAATGATGAACCCCACCTTGGTGCTTTCCAAGGAGAAGGTGCGGGGTTGTAGCAGAAAATACAACTGGCAGGCATTCCTAAAGGCATGGAACTTGCTGTGGTCTCCAGTAAATCTCTCGGGAGCAGGGACCTGTGGTTTAGGGGGTGGCACCACTACTGTAGGTGTGGATGCTGAAGCGTAGGATGCGGGTGCTGTGGCTGTTGGTTGTGTTGAGGTGCTTGGAGAGAGAGACTTCACACATTGTTTGACCTGCTGATAACCATCTTGCAGGCCCTGGACTGCCTGGGTAAGGTTTGTGATCTGTTGGCACAATGCCTCCATAGCTGAGGTCCCCCTTTAGGACTCCATGTGACTGGATTGTACTGTCACGTACCTTACAGCGGAGTCCGAAATGACGAGAACGGCCTCTTGCACGGACGCGGTCCTAGCACCCCTGGAGGTTGAAACAGGAACTGCTAGGGTAGCGGAAGGGTACAGGTGCCTGCAGACAGGTGGCTGAAGATCAGGAACGCCAGAGCCTTCGTGGAGGAGGTGAGACACTGATCACCGGACTAGTCCAGAAAAAGTCTAACAAGGTCACTTGCAGAGTCAGGAACAGGCAGGAGTTGGCAACAGGCTGGCAGTGAAGTACACAATCGGAAAGCAGGCTCGTAGTCGGGGACAAGCAGAGGTTGGCAACAGACTGGCAGCGAAGTACAAGATTAGGAGACAGAACCGTAGTCAGAAGTCCAGGCCGGGGTTGATGCAGGTAGCAGAGGCAGACAAGGATGCAGGGATAATCCGAGAGAATGGTCAAAGGAAGCTGGGTATTCAGGATCAGGATCAATCAAGCAAGATAGTAATTGGTACACAGGAACGAGCTGAAGACAATCCAGCACTGACACCAAGTAAGCGCTTTATTTAAATAGGGCGCCATGTGCCATCATTAGTTGGCGTGTGTGCGTGCGTACGCACACCTGTTCGTGTAGGTGAGCCACTGCACATGCTTGGTCCGGGACTCGTTTGTTCTTGCCTCCGACTTGGCGCATGCACATTCGTATTGGAGGAATGAAGATTGACGGCTGGCATATGGGAACGAACGTTTGTTACGATGGTTCTCTGACACAAAGCTTCCAACTCTATTTTGCTTGGCAGACTCCTGCCATTGGTGAACAAACACTTTAAATAATTGTCAAATTTTGTGCATTTATTTTGCATATGTTTTATTTGAATACAAATGATAATTTCCAATGGTTTTTTGTAACGTGGGAACCTTTATATCACCTGCCATAGCTCCCCACCATGTTTCACTGTTCCACCCACTAATAGGGGCCAACCCCTGTCTGACATGTCTGCCCCATTAGAATCTAATTCGCCCTCCCCTCTCAATCCTAGTTTAAATATTCCCCCAGCCTTCCCATAAACCTCTCCCCCAGCACAGCAGACCCCCTTCTATTTGGGTGCAAACCATCTTTAGCATATAGGAAGCACCCCAATGAAAATTCGGCCCAGTGCTCTAAAAACCCAAATCCCTCCTTCTTACACCAGGTCTTTAGCCATGCATTCAGCTCTTTAATCTCCCCCTGTCTTTCATGTGTTGCACATGGCACAGGCAATATTTCAGAGAATATCACCTTGGTGGTTCTTCCTTTCAATTTGCAGCCTAGTTCTTAAAATAGACTTTTGAGGAGTCTCCACCTTCCATATATTCTGTCATTGGTTTGAACATGGATCAAGACAGCTGAGTAATGCCCAGCCCCTCCCAGTAATTTATCAACCCAGTCCACCACATGCCAAAACCTAGCACTAGGGAGACAGCAAACCATTCCGTTGAGGTGATCTTGGCAACAAATTCCTTATGATTATAGAATTCCCTATTATCACAAACTGTCTAGGCCTACCTGCACTACCCTCACCACCCCTACTAGATGGGCTGCTCTCCCGGTTGTTAGGGGTAGCAGTGATATCTAGAGCTGCCACCTCTGAGCTTGCCACCCCCACATCTTGGCAAATCTGTTAGGGTGCTCAAACCCAGGGCTGGCCTTCCTTTTCTGTGAGCCCCCACCACTCCCTCTAACTGTATTAATCCATCTTCCTACCTGATAATCCTGACTTACCCCTCCACCCTCCCCATCCCCATCAACACTACTAACCACCTGTTCAGCGAGGAGAGGACCCCTTTCAAGGTTGTCAGTTTTGCCCAGTGTTGCAATTTGCTTCTCCGGATCTCTAATGTGAGCTTCCAGAAGGGCAACCCGCTCACATCTGTCACAGCGGTATCCATCCTTGAGCTGTTGTTCCATTGTTGTATACATGCAGCACTCTGTGCACTGCACAAAGCCTTCAATCTTGCTAGCACACATTATCCCAGTTACAAATTTAATATTACTAACAGGATATTCCAGATGTTACTTACAGGCCAGAAGACTTCTGTTGTAATCTCCTGTTTTCAACTCTGGTTTTTAACTCACCAAATTTCCACTTTGTCTAAGTTCCAGCAAGCAAAAAGGGTGGGAAAGCTCAAAGTGAGTACTATAGAAAGTTATATAGGACCTGTAGCACCTGTGACTAATTAAACCACTTCCTAAACCTTAATTAGTAGACTGAAGCAAGAAAAGAAAAAAAGGCTATTTGAAAGTGACAGAAAAAGTGTTTAAAGGCCCCTTTCACACGATCGGACAGTTCAGGTCCGCCTGTCAGTTTTGACGGCGGACCTGAACGGGCGCTCCATGTTAGTCTATGGAGCGTCGGATTTCAGCGGAGACATGTCCGCTGACATCCGACCCGGTCCGATCCGCTGAAGATGGATGGACGGATGGCTCTACGTCCAGGTCCGTCGCTGGCGGATCAGATCGGGGGAGATCTGACGAAAATGGACACGCTGTCCATTTTCGTCCGATCCCTACATAGGCGGCAGCGGCACCTGACAAGCCCCTCCCCGCTCAGTGAGCAGAGAGGGACCTGTCATCCGCTGGCTCAGCGGAGATCAACGGACAGATCTCCCGCTGAGCCGGCGGACCGAGGCGGGCTCCGTAGAAACGGAGCCCGCCTCATGTGAAAGGGGCCAAAAAGCTGCAAGTAAAGACCCCCCCCCAAAAAAAAAAGCTAAAACTGCGACCACACCAACCACCAATGGTCAAAATCAAAACAGTTTTTCACTCTCCACTCAGATTTCCCACTCTTCAGCTTCCAACCAGCAAAATGTGGTATGTACTCTATTATGTAAATGAAAGCTTTAATTCCTTTATTTTAAATTGTTGGAACAAAGACAATAAAAGTTTATTTGTGAAAAATCACATGCGGTGCATGTACTTTGCGAAATCTAATTAAAGAAATGGGTATTTGCTTGTCATTTGTGGGAAGCAGATACATCTGTTGTGTTATCTGAGTTACAGGTCAGCACTTTAGAATCTAGTAACATTGTTCATCATAATACAAATTGTCAACATTCCTGTAAATGTGCAAAAGCAATATAACAATCTTGCAGATTATATAAGATCAAACATGCTACACCTGTATGTTTCCTAATAAATAATTACTAAACCAAAACAAACAGAAAATGTAATAATAATTTGGCCATCTGTCAAAAAAGATCTCCAATTATTCTAATTGTTCTATTGCCATTAAATTGTTAGATTTGTAGTGGGTGTATAGGATGATAGACTAAGTCAAGTTGTAGTGGGTGTACAAGATAATAGTTTTCTTTAGACAATAGAACCTGCATCACAGCATCAAAAAATAGGCTAACATTTGCTAGCACTATAAATGCATACAATCAATTGTATTTCTGGAAAAACTTTTTTTTTGTATTTTAGATAAAGAATGAGAAGGTTAAAATCCCTGTCAGGTTTTTTTTTGTCTCTGTGTCCCATTGGGGAGATTTCCTTTCACTTCATGTCCCATAGCTGAAACAGAAAATGAGAGGAAATTTCTTCAAAGTAAAGGAATCCCTGATTGTCACCAAGGTCACCAGCACTAGTGCTCCCAGTGGAAGATCTACTCTCTATTTCTGTTCTGGTGACCTCTAAAAAGGTGTGATTTTTTTTCACTATCAGCGATAAAGGTTACCAGGACAAATAGAGTGAATCTCCCTAACAGGGACACAAACAGTAATAAACACCTGACGGGTATTGTATTCCATCTCCACTCTTGTCAAAACTAAAACAAAAGTCTTCCTTCAGTTAGACTTTAACTAGCCTATGACGTGGGGTCTAATTAATTGCTGGTATTCACCATCTGATAGTGGAGATGAGTTTTGCTATATGCTGGGACCAAGTCATGGTCTTCACGATCACCCCACCAGGAGGTGGGCAAGTCAGGGTCTGGTAGCAGATGTAGTAGGTAAGGATCAAGCAGAATCATGACCAGTAAACAAAACAAAGGTCTGTAACAAGTAGTAGTTGGATGGGATCAGACGGAAGTGTAGTCCATGAACAAGCCAATGACGAGTGATAGTGAAGATAAGGGAAGCAGCATGTATGCATGGAGCAAGATATCGTCTGTAGAGTGCACAATAATCTGGCAAAACAAAAAGTGCAGAGACATGGCTTAAATCAGGAAGTTCATGGGAGGAGCAAAAGGTTTTAAGGTTTACTCAAAACAAGACATAAAGCAAGGTTGTCCAAGTAATCAGGGAGAGTGATTTCCAGCATCTCTGGTGGCTCAGCAAGAAGAGCCACAGCCAGACAACACAGAGGTTGCAGGTTCAGAGCCAGATCCTGACAAAGGTATTTGAGGAAATGGTAAGGGGCTCCATACAGAAATTTGTCTGCGATAATGGTATTTATAAGTGTATCATTCACAAATGTTTACAACTTAATTTGCTGACTGGTCTAAAGTTGTAAGTGCTGTGCCCCAGGTTTCTGACTTGAGGACAATGTTGTCCAGTTTGAGTTTTAATGATAGGGCTTGGAATTAAGAGCTCAATTTCAGCTTTGCCGATGATACCAAATTATGCCGGGAAATAACTTTGGCACAGGATATAGCATCATTAAAGGAAGACCTTGAAAATATAGATGGTTGGGCATCTACATGGCAGGTGAGGTTCAATACTGAGAAATGTAAAGTTATACACTTGGATGCCAAAAATACACATGGGGAACGGTGGTGCTTGTAGATCTCATACTTAAAAAATAACATGCAATGCCAAGCCACAGCCAACAAAGCTAGCAATATACTCTCATGCATAAAAAGGGTATGCATTCCAGAGGTAAATGATTAATTATACCCCCCTTACAAAATGCTGTTTTAGCCTAATATTGAACATGCAGTTCAGTTTTGGTCAGCAACTGAATTAGAAAGAGTTCAGAGTTTAGAAAGAGTTCAAAGTGCAACAAAATTAATAAAGGCAATGGAGGTCCTCAGCTATGAGGATCAAGTACATATACAGTATTGATGTTATCATACTTGACAACTGTCCCAGTCCCGGGACTTGGGCCCAATTCCCGGGAAATGTCCTGAGAAATCCGGTTCCTCATGATTCGCCGCCGCCGCTAGAGGTCCGCAGCCGCCATTTTGATGAAGTTCAGGAGGACGGCTGGGGGGGCTAGATGGAGCTCCTGCGTTGCCGCCCACCCCCCGCCCAGCTCCGCCTCACCCCGCCTACAGACTGGCAGTGGGGCGGGGGGGTAGGCGGGGCGAGGCAGGGTGAGGCGGAGTGGGGCGGAGGGTGGGCGGCGACGCAGGAGCTCCATCTAGCCCCCTCAGCCGTCTTCCTGTCTGATATGGAAAGGGGCGGGGTTCTAGCCATGCTGAAGACACGTGACTACTAGGACACCTCTGAGGTGGGGGGGCGCACCACTGTGGGACTCCTGATGTGAGGGGGGGCTCCTTTGGGGACACACACCTGATGCAAGGGGGGCTCCACTGGGGACACACACCTGATGCAAGGGGGGCTCCACTGGGGACACACACCTGATGCAAGGGGGGCTCCTCTGGGGACACACACCTGATGCAAGGGGGGCTCCACTGGGGACACCTGATGTGAGGGGGGGCTCCACTAGGGACACCTAATGTGAGGGGGGCTCTGCCGGGGACACCTGATGTGAGGGGGGCTCTCCCGGGGACACCTAATGGGAGGGGGGCTCTACCAGGGACACCTAATGTGAGGGGGGGCTCTACCGGGGACACCTAATGTGAAGGGGGCTCTACTGGGGACACCTAATATGAGGGGGGGCTCTACTGGGGACACCTAATGTGAGGGGGGGCTCTACTGGGGACACCTAATGTGAGGGGGGCTCTACCGGGGACACCTAATGTGAGGGGGGCTCTGCCGGGGACTCCTGATGTGAGGGGGGCTCTGCCGGGGACACCTGATGTGAGGGGGGCTCTGCCGGGGACACCTGATGTGAGTGGGGGCTCCGCCGGGGACACCTGATGTGAGGGGGGGCTCCACTGGGGACACGTGATGTGAGGGGGGGCTGGGGACTCCTGGTGTGAGGGGGGCTCCGCTGGGGACATCTGATGTAAGGGGGGCTCCGCTGGGGGCACCTGATGTAAGGACGGACTCTGCTGGGACATCTGACGCAAGGACAGATGGCTGGTGACAGGTGACGTGGCTAGTGACACGCTCAGGGATCCCACTGATTCTGCATTATGGTGAGTTGAATGATTTCATTTTATATTACAATGTAATAATAGAAATAATGCACTTTATTCATCCTGACACCATAACAACCATGGTGCCAGGATGATTGAAGTGCTAACACCAGGTGTTTGGAGTATCTTTATCTGCTGATTGTTAAACTTTCTAGAATACACATTTTTATTGTGTAGGATCTGGGGCTACTGTCCCGTCATTTCCCTCTCCCCCTCTCCCCCTCTAATCCCTCTCCCCCTCTCCCCCTCTAATCCCTCTCCCCCTCTAATCCCTCTCCCCCTCTCTCCGTCTCCATCCCTTATTCATCTCAGACTCTAACCACACCCTCTTGAGCCACGCCCATTTAAGCCATGCCCACTATGTCGCGTAAACCATGCCCATTGTTCGCTGCGGCGCGCGAAGCGCGCCGCACTTGTATATTTTTCTAAGCCAAACCTACAAACTAATGCCCCGCCCCCTAATTATTGTACAGCTCCGCCTACAGCCACAAAAATGTCACACATTTTTTTTACAATGTTGGCAACTATGCGTTATTTACCCTGGAGAAGAAGCACATAAGAGGGGATATGATTACAATGTATAAACATATCAAAGGTGACTTCTGTAACTGTAATAAACTGTTTGTTTAAGGTTCCTGAATAGCCACAATTTGAGTGTGGATGAAAGGTGGTTTAATTTTAGATTGCAGTAAAAACATGGAACTCCCTCCTCCAGGAAGTGGTGCTAACTAAAAGTGCCAACAAATGCAAAAAAATGTGATGTCTTCCTCAGGAAGAAGATGATACAGATTATAGGAATTCTTAGAAAATAAAAATCACAGACACATACACACACAAGTATCTTTTTTGAAGTTACCCCCACCTTTTTGCAATTATCTATAGAAAACCATCAAAACTAAGCCCCAGTTATAATTTGCTATTCTTGCAGAACTTTTCTGTAATAAAATGTTTACACAAAGGGGAGCAAAGATCTGCATAACCTGCACTGTGAAGGAAAACAAAATAATACAACTATATCAGGAAAGCAAAGACTTATTTAGTTATATCCTAAGGATGTCCTGGTTTCCATTTTAAAGCTCTAACATAATGCATTCTGTCATGTGTAAGCACAAAAACATCACTGAAGCAGGATAATTGACTCTTGGCTATAAATGCAAGACCTTCTCATCCTTGGTTTGCTACGGCCTGTAGTACAGTGGCTACAGCCACAATAGTGTTGATATATATCTTATTGTACAGCTCCATCACATTCCCTTAGTGAAAAGCATGCTGATTTGTCAGAATTGGTGGCTATGTAGACCAAATGATTAACTATGCACCTTTACTACTATTGTCAGTATTCTTCAGTGCCAGCATTATTATAATTTAAATCACATAAAAACCCAGTCACTAAAAACTCATACAATTTTTAACATGTTAATGTTAGTTGTATTCAATCTTTTTAAATCTGCAGATTTCTTGAAAGTAATACAAGGTGACTCTGCATGATGGTCCTTGTTAGGTCACCTCCAGTTACAGGGTGATAACCCTCTGTCTTTATCTCCTAGTTGTTCTCCCGCATTGCCACCCTGCCACAAAAGCTTCCAGTGACAACTATATGAAGCCATGCTGAAACACACTGTACAGATATGGCCCAGCATTAGGAAACAATGACATGCACCTGCCACTGGAGGGCATGCATGTAGACAGGATGTTGCTGGAAAGAGGCTGCAGGAGATTGGTAGCCCTGAGATGCAACTAAAATAAAAAGGGTGGAAACAATATTTTTTTTTTTTTTTTAAGGAAAAAAAACATAGCAAATGTTTACAATATACTGTGTTTTAGCATACTAAACTTAATCCAGTTAGGATCTACATCTTTCAGATATTCTTTAAAGTTTTATTAAAGGCTGCATTGTTTTAAAGATCATAGTTCTAAAGGAAATTTGTCATGAAAGAAGCATGTGGGCTGTCATTGCGAACTTCCATTTGAAAATGCTAGCTGCCTGGCAGCCTACGGCTCAAATGCTTGTGATCACAGACCTTGAACAAGCATGGGGAAAAGGTTCCCTTGATTCCAAGCTACATAAGAAAGGAAATTATATAAAGTACTCAGGCCCAAATAATAACATTAACCACTTCAGCCCCGTCAGTTACTTTAAGTGACAATTTCGCAGTCGTGCGACTTTGTACCCAAATAAAATTGATGTCCTTTTTTTCCCACAAATAGAGCTTATTTTTGGTGGTATTTGATCACCTCTGCGGTTTTTATTTTTTTTATGCTATAAACAAAAAAAAAGAGCAACATTTTTGAAAAAAAAAAAAAAAATTTTTTTTTTACTTTTTGCTATAAAACATATACAATAAAAAAATATAATGTCTTCATCTATTCTGGCTAATATGCATTCTGCTACATATTTTTGGTAAAAAAAAATCCCAATAAGCATATCTTGATTGGTTTGCACAAAAGTTATCGCGTCTACAATCTATGGGATATTTTTATGCCATTTTCATTTATTTATTTTTTTTACTAGTAATGGTGGCGATCAGTGATTTTTAGCGGGGCTGTGACATTGCAGCAGACAAATTGGACACCTAACTGACACTTTTTGCCACTTTTTTGGAGACCAGTGACATTATTCCAGTGATCAGTGCTAAAAAATATGCACTGTAACTGTACCAATGACACTGGCAGGGAAGGGGTTAACATCAGGGGCGATCGAAGGGTTAACTGTGTGCCTAGCTGGTGCTGGCTAACTGTGTGGGGGATGCTCTGACTGAGGGAAGACAGAGATCCGTTTTCCTGCCTAGCAGGAACACAAGATTTCTATCTTCTTCCCTGTCAGAAAGACGATCTGCCTTGTTTACATAGGCAGACCGTCATTCTGCCTCTCTCGGGAACGATCACCTGTGGCTGGCAGACATCAGGCTCGCCAGACCCACTGATTGGCTCCCCCTCTGTCTAATCAGCACACGCACCTCCAAGTGGCTATTGCACGAATTGATGTACAGGTACTTGGTTTCGCCTAATAGAACCGACCTGCCGCAGTACATGTACGTTAGGTGGTCAGCAAGTGGTTAATAAAACCAAGACAAAACACACACTAACAAACATAAGTATAAATATATAAAATATTATAACAATTAAATGAATAATAACAACAATAATAATAATAATACCACTTAATGGTGAATATTAAGTATAACAATATAGGAAGTTGAGTTCCAAATTAACATTCTTATTCAAGATCATTGACTTAAAAAACACTGCAGTCAGAATCAGCATGACAGGGGGAATCTACTAAGCAGATTGTTTAGGAAGTAGGTCATGTGAAAGCTGGGTCAGTGGCAGGATCAAAAAGAAAAATGAGTGGGAGGGAAGAAATTGTGGAGGTTAAAATGAGTGAGAAAGCCAGGTGGGAATTACGCAATACTCTGCTGTAGTAAAGAGAGAAAGAATGGGGAAGGGAACAAGAGAGGGATCAGACCTGTTGGAGTTAAGAGTGAGTCAAAACTACATTTCTTGATGAAAATACAATAAAATCATTGTTAACATTTGATAATACCATATAATAACCATTTCCTACTAAAATAAAAGACAGAATTTATCACATACCTGGCTAGAGGCCAAAGTGATGAGGGCATTTTACTTACAGCTCTGGTCCAAACACTTCTAGAATGGTGAAAGGAAGTGAAAGGACACACATTAGCATGGGTGCCGAGAGTCCAGTTCATAACTGATCACTTCTGGTAGGAGATTTGGCAGAGAAGTTTTCTCGTAGAACGTCAAAGAGATCATCGGGGAACCAGGTGAATATGCCACAGATAAACAGACTAGAACAACAGCTAACAGCAACACCACAATAGGCTGGAGGCAGTATCTGATGTGGCCAGTGGCTCACAACCAGGAAGTCAGGTATTAGGCAGGACAGAAGGCAGAAGCAAGCTGAGGTCATCATCAAGTAATTAGCAGAATCATGGTCACGAAGCAACAATGAGTAGGCTCATGAGCCAAGATTAGAAGCAAGTCAGGCTACAACATTGTAGATGAATCATCGAATCACAGGAACACCCACCGAACACCCTGCTAATTCGGGTGTTGGACGAACGGGCCGAGCAGCCAATGTTTGGCCTGAACTCGTGCTCGGGCCGAATCGTTCACTCAACACTAGTCATGATATAGGAAGCCTACCAAACAAAACACACCAACCTGCCAAGATGCTCTGCTACTGATGAATTCTGTCCACAAATGGCATTTCTGCAGCCAGCAGATAAATGTAAACAAAGAGGTGGAAGATGATGGCTGACATAATTCACCACATAGAGCCAAATAGGGTGATTATGTATGTCCAGCCAAAACAACTTTTCTAGTTTTTGAATTAAATTTTACCAGGTGGAATATGAACATAACTCTCCTAAAGCAGCACAAACATAAATTAAAAAAAAGCCCTTTTGTCACCTATGCACTGCCCTGTGATTAGTAACACGCATGTAATAAGACTAACAAGAATGAAGAGGATGTACAGATACAATGGGGTCTGTGTGCTGAGTCAGATCAGTTAAGAAAGAGATTCTCATGGGTTATTAACATCCTCCTAGCTTTTGTCACTAGCCTATATTGGATTAAAAACATCATGTTGCGCTGTGTTATTAATAATGGAAAACACCATATCCCATTTTGGTTCAACTATTGGTACACAATTTTAGATTTCATTAATAAAGGATAAAGTCTATTAATGCTAAAACACTGCTAGATGTGTCTTTGAAGTGGTAATGTTTACTATTAATGCAGTGGATATCTTAGGCTTCAAATAAAGCATTGCATTTCAAGACAGAAAATGGTATAAGCTTGCCTCTGGTTAAAGGCTGAGGACTTTAGAATTGATATTGATTTTGGATAGGAATCAAATAGGTTTACCTCAGGAGTTTACAGCTAATAAATGATATAAAAAGATGTATACAATCCTATTAAACAGGAGCACAGATGTTTCCTGCTGATATGAAAGGAAGCGATTATACCTAAAAGTAGAATTGGATATGTTACTGATATTTGTACATAAAGTATTTTGTATATATTATCTATGACTAAGAGATTAGTGCTTTATATGTAATATTTTCTGTTATATTACCACACTAAACAAGGAGTAATTATTTCAAATGGCCAATCCTGTCTCCTCTAAAGTGGTTTGTTGAACAGTAGACATGGAGACATGCTAAAGAGCCTTTATTTCCCTGACACACATTCCCTTACTGGAGGTACCCAACATGGTTGGAGTAACTTCTGGAAATACTAAAGTTGGGAATAATGGACTTTATAGGCACGTATAAAAATAAGATCAAATTTAATAGTTCACATAAAATTCATACATTTACAGATAATGGTATATAAAAAAGTAGGACACAGTGGTTTCCCTGGAGGATACACTGAGTAATATACATCCTGTGGGGCAATACTGGAGGTATCAAGAAAATGCCCACACTGAGATTTATGTATTCCTGTTTGTTATTCCCACATATCCTCATTATTAAAGGAGTGCTCTACATGTTTCACGACCTGAACTGTCATTTCTTCAGGAGTATCAATGTTTCTAATCAAAAGAACATACTTTGATTAGGATAAAGAATATATATCAATACTTAGAAATATATAGATGTATATATATGTATGCACATTATGCAAGAACTCACTAATAATACAGTGCATAACAGAGAATTCGACACTCACTTGTACCAGGGGTACATATAACCACAAACAGACCCCCCCTGGTTGACCGAGGACCCTAATGCTGGAAAGCAGCCATGAATTAGACCGTGTGAGGATATGGGGACACACAAGGTAGCTACAGGTATAAAGAGTATACAGATAAATACGTTAATTTGTTGCTGAGTAAGCTACCGTGCTAAATACTATATTCACATAATAATTGGTATATATCCACTAGTGCTGACACCACATTGAACCAGGTTCAATAGTTGTGTCTATAAAGAAAAACCATAACGTTTTTCTCGCAGAGTCTTTAACCACTTAATGATCAACATTAAATTGTAACTTTCACTGGAAAAAGAGGGGGGAGGTAAAAAGCAGGGGACAGAATACCTTAGTTATTCACTGACCTGGGATAGATGAATTCAGTAGCAGTAGTATATACACAGGCATTTAAAATGTGCATACAAGGCTCCTAAATCCACCTTCCTAGAAAGCAGGGGAGAAAAGATGCCATGAGAAAACAGTAGAAGGAAAAATCTAGGGATGCCACCTTGCTAAAGCTAGAGCTTAATGCATCAAAGGGTACCTGGAGTTATAGTGCTTCCGGATTTCAGGTGTAGGGCTGCCTGGTTGCCATTCATGAGGTGTAAGGAATGTCCAATTCCCTCAGAGTGCCTGGGGAATGGCTTCCTTACCTCTCTATATGTGTGTCCCCAGTAAGCCCAATCAGACTGGCATCTGATGTCACTCAGCCCGGCCGCTGGTGCACTGCGCATGCGCTAGAATGTCGGATGTGCCAGTCCTAGTGCCCGCTGTCAGCAGCGGCCATGGTGTGCCTGGGGGACACCAGATAGAAAGTGTCTGTGTGGTTACCAGGGGTGGATGCCCGACCGCAATGCTACTGATCCAGAAGGACCATGGAAATCAGGCTGCATCCCCAGCGGCTCGGGCGGCCACAGATCTTGACTATGCTGGACAGGGCAAGGGAGGAACTGCCATCAGATCCCTGGGAGGAGCCAAGGGAGGAACTGCCATCAGATCCCTGGTCATAAGTGAGAGAAGAAAAATATATATCACATAATATAATACCATGCCAGAAAAGGAGTTTGAGCAAATAAATTGACCTGATTACAGCAGTCCCGTACCAGTGCCGTAGTAGTATATACATTTTAATAAACCTAATTTATTGTTTCATTTGACAAATAACAGACAGTGGGGACCCCAAGTATAGAGCTAGGCACCGCCAATTACACAGCACGGTACCATATATATATATATATATATATATATATATATATATATATATATATATATATATATATCCTCTATCCTCTTTGTTTGCTTAACCAAAAGGTCAATGCCACTATCACACAGGTCCCACATAAGAAGGGCCGGTATGATAGTACCTCATTGATTCCCAGTGGTTTGGTTGCTTCTAGACGCTCCATCCAGAATGTCTCCTTCTGGAGAATGCATTTATCTCAATTGCCGCCACATGGGTCCTCAGGTACCACTTCCAAAATGATAAATTGGACAAAGATGGTATGGAATTTATGGTACAGGCCCAAGTGGCGACTAACTGGGGTAAGGATTTTGGCATATTGGGAATAGTAGATGTGATTGTATATGTGTTGACTAAGTTGGCGAATCGTCTCACCTACATAGAATTCTCCACATCTACAAACCATCAGAAAAATCACTCCCTGTATGTCGCAACTTGCGTGGAAGCGTGGGTAAGACTTTTCCCCGTTAGGCATGCGGAATTGTGTATCTATTTGTACCCATGGGTAGTAAGTACACTGTCTACAAATAGAAATTCCTCGACTTGTCAGTGTAGTGTTTCTATTTGAAATGTATTGGCTTGTTGTAATTGTATTGCCTATTGAGGAAGTTTTACTGAATACTATTTCCGGGGTGTCTCTGACGTATTTGTGAAGGATGGCGTCGTCACTTAGAAGATGCCAATGTTTTTGCGTGCACATTTGTAATTGTTGGTGCTGTGCAGAGTATCTGGTGATGAACTTGGTAGTCTGATGTTTTGGGTTAGGCTTCGTATTGGAATAAAGCAATGAATTCCTGTTTCTATTTAGAACTTTGTTATATGCCTTCCTAAGCAAGCTTATCTGTATCCCCGCTGACGCAGGTGTGTACGTAACTCTGCCGCTTGGATCCTGAAGCCTGATCTGTTTGTGCAGTTGCGCCGAAGGCGGATGTACTGAGCATATGGTATGCTATGAATGAGAAGTATGGGTGTCTGCTCTGTGCATGCAGCAACGTGTTGTCGGCGGTATTTTTAAATACAGTTTTGTGGCCAGGTTGTTAGATACATCCTTGTATATCAATAGATCCAAGAAGGATATAGTCTCCTTATGCCAGTTCACCGTGAATTTCAAATTAAACCTATTGGTGTTAAAGTGATGCATAAATTCCTGTAATGATTTGACAGTACCTGTCCCAATCAATAGAATATCATTGATATACCTGAACCAGCATAGTGCATGGTCCAGATATCGACAAAAGGCATCATTTGAAAAGATCTCACTTTCCCACCCCCCAGGTACAGATTGTTGTATGCTAAGGCACAACAGATGGGAAACAAGGAATGAAAACCAATTGTGTTTGAGGATGTAAGACAGCAGCCTCAACACAAATAAGTTGACGCCCCCCTGCCGGTAAACCTGTTCCATTAGAAAAGTTTTGATGGTTTGTAGGCCTAGATAGTGAGGGATGCTGGAATATAGCGCCTCTACATCAATTGTGACCAATAGTGCATCAGGAGGGATTGTTAATCCATCCAATCATTTTAGAAGATCTAATGTGTCTCTAACATAAGAGGGAAGTTTGATGACGTGAGACATAAGAAAAAAATCCATGAATCTGCTTGCATCCTCTGTAATGGAGCTTTGTGTGTCCCCATATCCTGACCCATATCCTGACACATGTGCTAATTCATGGCTAATTTCCAGCATTAGGGTCCTCAGTCAACCCAGGGGGTGGGTCTGTTTGCAGTTATATGTACCCCTGGTGCAAGTGAGTGTCCAATTCTCTGTTAAGCACTGTATTATTAGTGAGTTCTTACATAATGTGTATACAGATATACATCTCTATTTCTAAGTATTGATATTCTGTATCCTAATCAAAGTATGCTCTTTTGATTAGAAACAATGATTCTCCTGAAGAAGCGACAGTTCAGGTTGCAAAACATGTAGAGTACTCCTTTTAATCCATGAGGATATGTGGAAATAACCGACAGGAATATATACATCTCAGTGTGGGCATTTTCTTGATACCCCTAGTATTGCCCCACAGGAAGTTTATTACTCAGTACATCCTGCAGGGAAACCACTGTGTCCTACTTTTTTATATACCATTGTCTGTATATGTATGAATTTTATGTGAACTATTCAAATTTGATATTTTTTTCATACATACCTATAAAGTCGATTATTCTCAACTTTAGTATTTCTAGATTAAGTAAGATGTGGCACAATAATACTATAGGTGTTTGATTGCCACCTAAGGGCCCTGCAATCTATCCAATTTCTCTGGAGTAACTTCTGATCATTTACTGGGGCATAGTGTACACAGAGCTACCCCCCCCCCAAAAAAAAAACACACATTGACGCTGCTGACCTTTGCTTCTACAAATGCTACTTGCCTACATGCCATGCTAAATCAGTGTCTTCAGTATGGAGATAAAAATGGTCTACAGAGATCATGAATGTCTGTTCTGTGTTCAGTAGATGCAAACCAAGGAACACAATCTCTAAATAAGATGAACAAAATTTTCTGCACTTTGATTTGGATGTCAAAACCTACTTCCCCAGAACACTGTGAGGTTGATTTACTAAAGGCAAATAGAGTGTGCACTTTGCAAAGTGCAGTTGGACTCTGCAAGTGCAGTTGCTCCAGAGCTTAGTAAATTAGGTAAAGCTTCACTTTGTAAAGAGTACCCAATCATGTTCAAGGAAAATAAAAATAGTGCATTTTTGTTTGCACATGATTGAATGATTGATGTCAGCAGAGCTTCTGCTGATTTACTAAGCTCTGGAGCAACTGCTCTTGCAGAATTCAACTGCACTTTGCAAAGTGCACAGCATATTTGCCTTTGGTACATCAACCCCTGTATACCCTTCTCTTTTTTGCCAGATTTTGCTGGTTGGAAACTGAAGGGTGGAAAGTTTGAGTGGAGAGTGAAAAACAGTTTTGCTTTTGACTGCTGGTGATTGCTGTGTTTGCATTTTTAATTTTTTTGGGGTCTTTCTTTGCAGCTTTTTAAACATCTTTTCTGTCACTTTTTAAATAGTCTTTTTTTTTCTTTCTTTCAGTCTACTAATTAAGGAGAGTGGTTAATTGGTCACAGGTGATACAGGTCCTATATAACGTTCTGTAGAACTAATTTTTGATCATGCTCATCCTTGAGCTTGTACTTTTTCCTTGCTGAAGCTTTGACCAAGTGGAAATTTGACTAAGTTGTGAGTTAAAAACCAGAGTTGAAGACAAGAGATTATAACAGGAGTCTTCAAACCTGTAAGTTACATCTGGAATTTCCTGTTAGTGATATTATTATTGTAACTGGGAAAATATATGCAAGCAAGACTGAAGGTTTTGTGCAGTGCACAGTGTGCTGCATGTATACAATAATGGAGCATCAGTTTAAGGATGGACACCGCTGCGACAGATGTGAGTGGGTTGCCCTTCTGGAAGCTCACATTAGAGATCTGTAGGAGCAAATTGCAACACTGGGCAGAACTGACAACCTTGAAAGGGGTCCTCTGCTCACTGAACAGGTGGTTAGTAGGGTTAATGGGGAGGGTGGAGAGGTAAGTCAGGATTATCAGGCATTAACCCAGATTAACTGGGTTAATGCAGTTAGAGGGAGTGGTAGAGGCTCATGGAAAAGGAAGGCCAGCCCTGGGTTTAAGCACCCTAACAGATTTGCCAAGTTGGGTAAAGATGTGGGGGTGGCAAGTTCAGAGATGGCAGCCCTAGATGTCACTGCTACCCCTAACAGGCAGGAGAGCAGCCCATCTAGTAGGGGTGGTGAGGGTAGTGCAGGTAGGCCTAGACAGTTGGTGGTAATAGGGGATTTTATAATCAGAAGGACTGGTAGAATAATTTGTCGCCTCAACCGAATGGTTTGCTGTCTCCCCAGTGCTAGGTTTTGGAATGTGGTGGACTGGGTTGATAAATTACTGGGAGGGGCTGGGCATGACCCAGCTGTCTTGGTCCACGTTGGAACCAATGACAGAATATATGGAAGGTGGAGGCTCCCTAAAACCAATTTAAAGAACTAGTCTGCAAGTCGAAGGGAAGGACCTCCAAGGTGATATTCTCTGAAATATTGCCTGTGCCATGCACAACACAGGAAGGACGGGGAATTTAGAGAAATTAATGCATGGCTAAAGACCTGGTATAAGAAGGAGAGATTTGGGTTTTTAGAGCACTGGGCTGACTTTTTATTGGGGTACAACCTATATGCTAAAGATGGTTTGCACCTGACTGGAAGGGGTCTGCTGTGCTGGGAGAGGGGTTTATGGGAAGGCTGGAGGAGCATTTAAACTAGGATTGAGGGGGGGAGGGTGAATTAGATTCTAATGGGGCAGACAGGTCAGACAGGGGTCAACCCCTATTGGTGGGTGAAATGGGGAAAGATGGGGGAGGGCTATGGCAGGTGATATGAAGGTTCCCATGTTACAAACAACCATCGGAAATGGTATCCTTTGTACTAAAATAAAAAATATGCAAACTAAGTGTGCAAAATGTTACATAGTTACATAGTAGGTGAGGTTGAAAAAAGACACAAGTCCATCAAGTCCAACCTATGTGTGTGATTATGTGTCAGTATTACATTGTATATCCCTGTAAGTTGCGGTCATTCAGGTGCTTATCTAATAGTTTCTTGAAGCTATCAATGCTCCCCGCTGAGACCACTGCCTGTGGAAGGGAATTCCACATCCTTGCCGCTCTTACAGTAAAGAACCCTCTACGCAGTTTAAGGTTAAACCTCTTTTCTTCTAATTTTAATGAGTGGCCACGAGTCTTGTTAAACTCTCTTCTGCGAAAAAGTTTTAACCCTATTGTGGGGTCATGTGACAATGAATTAAAGTGTTTGTTCACTGATGCCAGAAGTCTGCCATTCAAAATAGGAGAGTTGGAAGCGCTAGTGCATGAAGAGAACTATGATTTAATTGGTATTACTGAATTGTGGCTTCATTCTTCACATGACTGCGCTATTAATATTCATGGCTATGCTCTCTTTCAGAAAGATGGGGTAAAAAGGAGGGGTGGTGGTGTCTGTCTCTATGTGAGAAGTGATCTCAAAGCGAGTGCGAAAGAGGACCTAGTTGGTGGAGAATTTGCCTAAAGCTTGGCCTGTGCTGTCAGCAGACGTTGACCAACAAATGTGAGCTGCACTTCACTCTATAGCCCTTCTGAACTAGGCTTGAGGTAAGCGACCACTCCTAGCTTTTTACAAACTTTGACTCTGATCCCCATTGAGGGACATTGTGCATCACTTACTAGTGCTCTTAAAACTTTTTTTATTTTTCTCTCCGTGTTTTTTTTATCTTATAGGTTCTTACCCCCTCAAGCTACTACTCATTGCTACTCATGAAACTTTTTTCATATGAGAACCTATCTACTCTCATTGCAATCTTGAGATACTGGCTATATATTGTGCCTCCACAGCGTTTTTTCTATACTGCAGGTCTATCATTACAAATAAGTAGATATTTAGCTTACCAGCAAAGATACTATACTTATATTTTTTCACCATGTCTGACCACTACATGGTAAGCTGTGTTTTTTGGTTTCTATTGTTATCTATTATTCCACATATTTTGGTAATACATCAGGTTTCCCTCCCCTATATTTACGACTTTTAACCCAATAATTTTTGCGTAGCCCCAATTGGTCTTTACTTATACAATTAATGTCTCTGGAACCCTCTTTTTGGGACAATTTGGTCCCTTTTGCTGTTACTTCGGGGAGCATACCTGTACCATGACATATTAGGTCCCCCAGCTACCTGGCTTTGCTGTCCTGCCCCCAAGTGATCAGCCTCCTTTATGGGGATTCCATGCGGCCGTTTTACCTGGTTGGAGCAAATGTTGCACTTATTATTAAAGTTATTTTTTTATATTTATCCTTTAATTATGATTTGTGTTTATATACTGTTATACAATATATTTATTGGTGTATTGTATGTATATCCAGCATAAATTTTCCTAACTCCTGAAGAAGCATTTTTCATACACGCAACATAATAAATAATGATATTTGAAGCGCTTCACAATGTGCATAATAATGAATATATATGAATAAATATAAATACTCAAATAAATCCAGCGGTGAGTAAAAATTCCTAAAAAATTCAGCAATCAAAATAGTGTAACATTATAAAAAATTAGTGACACCAAATGTGTAAAAAAATCCACATAAAAAATCCACATAAAAATAAATAATAAATATATAGGGATGTATTCAGAAGGTTCAATTATACAAGTGTGGATTCAGATTGGTATAGAGCTTTGATCCGGTCCCACTAGCAAAGCTGTTTAAAAACACTTGCTTAATTAAGGTGCTCATTGACCTTTATAGTAACAATGTTTCTTTTGCTTCTGTTCATAACCAATGTGAGAATCATAAACAGATCTCATTTGACAGGCAGATAAGAGAAAAAAACAATCATTGTGCAATAGCCTGGATACCAAGGTACACAGGCAAACTTCAATCCACTCACATGTGCCTTATAATGATAAGGTATATGCAGGTTATACTATAGCAGTCAGCCGCCTTAGACAGGAGCAGATTCACTGCAGTACACTGTGTGTTACTGCTGATCTGCACAGAGCGTCCTTGGCTCCTCCCACGCGTTACATCACAGTTACGTGACTTTTTCAAGGATAATACAAGCTCTGACAGACTCAGCTTTATAGCACAACAGCAGAGGGGTTGCCATGGCTACAGCATGAGTTAATCATCATCCTGCTTCCTGCATAGACTTCAATCCTGTTAAAACCTACTTTTATTAGACATGTAATTCATATGAATATCGTTGGTTTATCAAAACCACGATTTCATGTGTAAAAAACGCAGTGTGTAAAGAGTAAAATATATATATATATTGATATCTCTAATCACGTTTACTTTTTCAACTCCCTCCAGTGGTCACAATTGGTATAACATCTCAAAGAGGGAATAAATAGCATTGTCTCTAATGGTTTTGATAATTGACCAGTGCCCCATAATATCACAAAAATGGGGTATCCACATGCTCTGCTCATAAATGTATGGAAAAACGGAGTAAACAAGATGACACGAGATATATATATATATATATATATATATATATATATATATATATATATATATATATATATATATATATAAAATTAAAATAAGATATGATATAAGAAATAGGGAAATAATATTAAAATATAAAATTAAAATCTAAAAATTCCATGATAGAATATTGCAAAAATGGATGATGACCATTATTTATATGCTAGAACTGAACCAAATATTGCCACTCAGAAAAAAAACTGGTATTGGGCAAATAATGAAAATCTTGGACCAAAAATAAAAAAGAAAAAATATAAAAAATAAAAATAAAATATATACCATAAAATATATATATAAATCTGAAAAACCTCTAAAAATCTATCAAAATGTTTTGAAACACTGTGTTTTGGATAGCCTTTTCTAATGTTCTGGATATGCTCTCTTATTCTCTTCCACATTGGTCGTTTCGTTCTGCCAATGTATTGGAGGGAGCAGGAGCACTGTAAAGCATATACCACCCCCTCAGTCCTGCAAGATATAAAATCCTTTATTACAAATTCTTGTCCAGTATTTGTTGAAGAAAAACGACCAATGTGGAAGAGAATAAGAGAGCATATCCAGAACATTAGAAAAGGCTATCCAAAACACAGTGTTTCAAAACATTTTGATAGGTATCATAACAGAGACCCTAGGAGTCTCCAATTCTGGGCTATTCAAAAGTATAAGGCTCATTGGAGGGGTTCCCATAAAGTGAGGGAACTCAGCAAGAATGAATCCAAATGGATATTCCAGATGGGTACATTAGAACCCCATGGTTTGAACATTGAATTCGACCTGAATTGTTTTATTTCTGATTTTTAGAGGTTTTTCAGATCTATATATATATTTTTATGGTATATATTTTATTTTTATTTTTTATATTTTTTATTTTTTATTTTTGGTCCAAGATTTTCATTATTTGCCCAATACCAGTTTTTTTCTGAGTGGCAATATTTGGTTCAGTTCTAGCATATAAATAATGGTCATCATCCATTTTTGCAATATTCTATCATGGAATTTTTAGATTTTAATTTTACATTTTAATATTATTTCCCTATTTCTTATATCATATCTTATTTTAATTTTATATATGTATTTTTTATATATATATATATATATATATATATATATATATATATATATATCATGTCATCTTGTTTACTCCGTTTTCCATACATTTATGAGCAGAGCATGTGAATACCCCATTTTTGTGATATTATGGGGCACTGGTCAATTATCAAAACCATTAGAGACAATGCTATTTATTCCCTCTGTGAGATGTTATACCAATTGTGACCACTGGAGGGAGTTGAAAAAGTAAACGTGATTAGAGATATCAATATATATGTATTTTACTCTTTACACACTGCGTTTTTTACACATGGAATCGTGGTTTTGATAAACCAACGATATTCATATGAATTACATGTCTAATAAAAGTAGGTTTTAACAGGATTGAAGTCTATGCAGGAAGCAGGATGATGATTAACTCATGCTGTAGCCATGGCAACCACTCTGCTGTTGTGCTATAAAGCTGAGTCTGTCAGAGCTTGTATTATCCTTGAAAAAGTCACGTGACTGTGATGTAACGCGTGGGAGGAGCCAAGGACGCTCTGTGCAGATCAGCAGTAACACACAGTGTACTGCAGTGAATCTGCTCCTGTCTAAGGCGGCTGACTGCTATAGTATAACCTGCATATGCCTTATCATTATAAGGCACACGTGAGTGGATTGAAGTTTGCCTGTGTACCTTGGTATGCTAACTATTGCACAATGATTGTTTTTTCTCTTATCTGCCTGTCAAATGAGATCTGTTTATGATTCTCACATTGGTTGTGAACAGAAGCAAAAGAAACATTGTTACTATAAAGGTCAATGAGCACCTTAATTAGGCAAGTGTTTTTAAACAGCTTTGCTAGTGGGACCGGATCAAAGCTCTATACCAATCTGATTCCACACTTGTATAATTGAACCTTCTGAATGCATCCCTATATATTTATTATTTATTTTTATGTGGATTTTTTATGTGGATTTTTTTACACATTTGGTGTCACTAATTTTTTATAATTTTACACTATTTTGATTGCTGGATTTTTTAGGAATTTTTACTCACCGCTGGATTTATTTGAGTATTTATATTTATTCATATATATTCATTTTTATGCACATTGTGAAGCGCTTCAAATATCATTATTTATTCTTTTTAAGTGACTCTGAAACACTCTCTTTTGATAGCAGCCTCACTTAGTTTTATGTGTAATTATCAGCTATTTAGCATCACAGCGCTTTGTGTTTTATATATTCTCATACACGCAACATGTCGAGCTATTAAAAATACATATACCAGGACTTACAACCTAACCCACAACCTGCTTACTCACATCCACAATCAGAACACCTGCATGGGAATTCGTTCCCTACCCGTTTCTGGATGCATCACTCTATATATGTATCACATGAAGTGGTGTTCTGGTTGTATGTAGGGTAGAAAATACTAATTATATGCAAATATTTTTTGTTCTATGTATTTATATGCATCAACTGTTCTTACTTTTTGTAGACCATACCTAAATAAAACCATTTTTACCTTATATAGATAGCATATCTGTGTGCCTCCAAAGTTCATTTTTTAGTTGTTGAGGTCTCATATGTCTAATATCGGGATGCTGGCACATTATTACTTGTGTACCTACAGTGCCACCCTGTTTTTAGGTATACATTTATTTGGGAATGTCCTAAATAATTATCGGTGTGGAAGCACCCATTTTTTTTCTTTTTTGGTGCCGTTTTTATAAAATAATTTCTCAAATCAACTATTTTTAAAAATAACATTTTTTGATATCTGATACATTGATTCGTTTATAGTTGTTTTCATCATGGATTTTGTAGGGACTGCCTGGCTAGGTTATATTAACGAAATTCAAACGAGTTGCCAAACTAATACAGGACAAGAAATAGGACTTAATCAATACATTAATAAGATGAAAAGACTGCTTAAGAAAAAGTCCAATCTACATTGGCATATAGACTTCCTCCAGCAATATGCACGTGAAAATATCAGCCCCATTGGCCCCATCAGCCCCAATTATTCCCGTCATTTCAGAATGTTGACTCTGAATTGAAAGCTTCCTGGGAAAAAATTGAACCCAATGTAGCACAGAACTCGTCAAACTGCTTATTACTCATTATCAAACTAAGCTGACCAATCTTGATCAAGAAATTATTTCTCTCCAAACCACCTGTGAAACACTTAAGAACCATGCACAATTTAATAAAAAATGGCAGAAGGTTAAAGATTATATCACCAAGATTAACAAGGATATTATCCTTAAAAAACAAAACAAACTAATTAAGGATAGAACAGCATTTACTGAGGGATTTGCTTACTGTTGGCAGACCCCCTTCCAAGGTCGTGGGCCCAGAAAAACTAACCATAGAAACCAACAGGTAGGAAATGAAATGGGTACTACTGATGAGGACACTGAAATTGATTCTGACTCTTCTTTGTCGTTGTAAGCGACATCAAACGTATGCATATTCTTCCCAAGAATACCAATCGAACCCACGATACAGCTTCAAACCATCTTAAAAATACAAAATCACCCTGACGTAGTTGTTAAGGCAGCAGACAAGGGCGGCAACATAGTCCTCATGACCAGGAATCTTTATGAAACTATGTGTCTTAACATTCTGTCTAATCGCCACTGGTACCAGCGTATTTCTTTATCATGTACTTCCTCTTTTAGAAATGATTTTCTTGATATTATTAATGATGCCTACTCTAAGGGTCTTATTGACAAAGATGTTTACTATTACCTAGATGTTCGGTCTCCCAGGGTGACGACGTTCTATGCACTCTCAAAAGTGCATAAGAACCCTTTGTCGCCCCCTGGGAGACCGATAATTTCAGGTATCGGTTGCCTTACCGAAAATGGCAGTAGGCTTGTAGATTCTGTTTTAATGTCACATGTTGCGGCCTTACCTTCATTCACCAAAGATATGCTAGATTTGCTCAAACAAATCAAGGGGGTGTCAGTCCCTCCCGACTCCCTGCTCGTGACATTGGATGTGGAGGCTTTGTACTCCAGCATCCCTCACGAGCGGGGAGTCGAGGTGGTCCGTACCTTCCTCTATGAGGAGGACCACCATCAGTGGAACTACAACGAATTTATTTTGAGACTATTGAGTTTCATTCTAACCCATAACTGGTTTGAATTTATGGGCTCCCACTACCTCCAGGTGGAGGGCGTAGCAAGGGGCACCTGTTGTGTCCCTGGCTACGCCAACTTGTATCTGGGGGGGTGGGAGTGCCATCTTTTTTCTTGTGAATCTCTGACTAAGTTTACTGACCATGTCCTATGTTGGAGACGTTACATTGATGACATCTTCATCGTATGGACAAATAGTCATGAATCCCTTGGCGATTTCATTCAAACCTTAAATACTAATCAATTTAATTTAAAATTCACCTACAGCTGCGATACTAAGACAACCAATTTCCTTGACCTTGTCATCTACAAGGACATCATATTAGCAACAAACTTGCTCCGCTAGTGCACACCCTCCAGCACTTATTCGAAGCATACCGTATGTGCAGTATATTAGGCTTCGCCGCAACTGTACGCACGCATCAGATTTTCAACACCAAGCCAAACTTTTAAAATCACGCCTACTGGCACGAGTATACAGCCGATCCTTGCTACGTAAGGCCTACAAAAAGGCTGCGTGTCAATCACGCAATGACCTATTATATAAAATCAAGACCTCTCCGAAAAAACCTACCGTTAAATTGATCACTAAATTCTCATCACATCATGAGGATATCAGGAGAATTATGGGCACACATTGGCATCTTCTACAGGAAGACCCAATCCTAAAAAATTAAATCAGCACGTGCCCGAAAATTGTATTCAGGCGCGCCAACTCCCTTCGAGATAGACTTGTATTCAGTCATTACACTGCACACAATCCGTCTGCACCTAAACTACCCTTAGGGACATCACGTTGTGGTAACTGCACATTTTGTCCATAGGTACTACCTGGACATGGAATTCTACTTCCCAATGGTGAGGTTTACTACCCTAAATTCTCTGCCACATGCTGTACGCAAGGCGTGGTGTACCTAATGGTATGCAAATGTGGGGCTTTCTTTGTAGGGAAGACGGCCAGACAACTGAAACAGAGGATTAATGACCATCTATACTATTCAGGCAACGGCAAAATGCTCACTCCCATCAGCCGACACCTTGACTTTTATCACCGTTTTGATACTTCCTCTGTCTCATTTGTTGTTCTAGCCATCGTCCCTAAAAGCCCCAGAGGGGATGAATGGGACAAGCTTATTTTACAAAAAGAGACTCTATGGATAGAGCGCCTTAACGCTACTCGAGCGCCGGGGCTTAATGAGACCCAGTTTTACAAACCCTTCCTCTAAAAAATCCCCCCCTATCAGAAGTATCTTACCCTGTTCAAATATGATCATTAAATAGAACCTAAACACTCTAGTAGTTTAATTTTGGGGAAGACATTAATAATCCCATATCCAATCTTTGTTCCCTCCATAATTTTGGTTTACTCCAAAAGATTCCCCCCTTCCCCCCCCCCCTTTTTCTTACCAATCTTGCACGTTTTTTGTCCTATTCAATTAACATCACAGTCAAAATGAATTATGAAATAATAGCTAATCAATTCCTAGTCATATCCTATGCCAAAAATGTAAAACTAATTATGAATAAGGTTATTCATTTTATAACATTTTCCCTGTTTTAGAAATGTTATTATCAACTTCATTAAACTATATATGTGGATACTAACATAATGTATTATTATTGAATTATTATAGTTATATTCATTTTTTATTTGCCTCAGTTTGTACTTCATGCTGTTAACTATATGATATGCTTATTTGCTCCGTCCTCGTTCATGGTTCCATGCTCCTTCCCCTGGTCCTGATCACTTGGTTGGCTACATGGCTCTTGGCAGGTTAGTTGTATCACCCAGCACTGCACATCCTGTCTCTTCCTCTGGACTGGATGTGCAGCGATTGACGGGGACATGGGGTGCCTTCTTGGCTCTCTCAAGTCCCCGCATTGGCCGAGTGCCGCTGCATCAGCGGCGCTGCTCGGCACATGCACGGTAGCCAGTGGTCGGACCGGCATTTCCACCCAGATTGGCGCACTTCCAGTGGGGGGACCTATAATACACACAGCTTGGCCTGTGCTGTCAGAAGACGTTGACCAACAAATGTGAGCTGCACTTCACTCTATAGCCCTTCTGAACTAGGCTTGAGGTAAGCGACCACTCCTAGCTTTTTACACACTTTGACTCTGATCCCCATTGAGGGACATTGGGCATCGCTTACTAGTGCTCTTAAAACTTTTTTTATTTTTCTCTCCGTGTTTTTTTATCTTATAGGTTCTTACCCCCTCAAGCTACTAACTCATTGCTACTCATGAAACTTTTTTTATATGAGAACCTATCTACTCTCATTTCAACCTTGAGATACTGACTATATATGGTGCTTCCACAGCGTTTTTTCTATACTGCTGGTCTATCATTACAAATAAGTAGATATTTAGCTTACCAGCAAAGATACTATACTTATATTTTTTCACCACGTCTGACCACTACATGGTAAGCTGTGTTTTTTGGTTTCTATTGTTATCTATTATTCCCTGTGTTTTGGTAATACATCAGGTTTCCCTTCCCTATATTTACTACTTTTAACCCCAATAATTTTTGTGTAGCCCCAATCGGTCTTTCCTTATATAATTAATGTCTCTGGAACCCTCTTTTTTGGGACAATTTGGTCCCTTTTGCTGTTACTTCGGGGAGCATACGGTCTCTCCTGTACCAGGCTATATCTATAAATATATACTTTAACTCCTATACCATGACATATTAGATCCCTCAGCTACCCGTCCTGCCCTCAAGTGATCAGTCTCCTTTATGGGGATTCCATGCGGCCATTTTACCTGGTTAGAAAAAATGGTGCACTAATTATTAAAGTGATTATTTGTATTTATCCTTTAATTATAATTTGTGTTTATATACTGTTATACAATATATTTATTGGTGCATTGTATGTATATCCAGCATAAATTTTCCTAGCTCCTGAAGAAGTATTTTTCATACGTGCAACATATCGAGCTATTAAGAATACATATACCAGGACTTACAACCCACAACCTGCTTACTCACATCCACAATCGGAACACCTGCATGGGAATTCGTTCCCCACCCGTTTCTGGATGCGTCACTCTATATATGTATCACATGAAGTGGTGTCCTGGTTGTATGTAGGGTAGAAAATATTAATTATATGCAAATATTTTTTGTTCTATGTATTTATATGCATCAACTGTTCTTACTTTTGTAGACCATGGGAAAAAGACACATATGTAAGAGACAAAGAAAGCTGCACACCCTGAAAATATATATTAGGTTTTTGGAAAGATTTTCCCCAGTGGGGCTTTAAAACAGCCATAGGCAAAAATCAAAAAAAAAAAAAGGTCTATTAAATATAGACAAATATTTTATTGAAAACCAATGTCCAATGACATGGTTTGATTAATTACATTGGGTACAATACCAAATCTGATCCAATAACACAATTCATATTCCACAGTGCAATAAAAACACAAGTACACATTTTTACATTTCATCAACATTTCACAATAAAAAACACATGGTACACATCATTACATTCCATCATGTTATAAAATATACTAGCCCCTATGCATTTCGACCTTGATGCAGTCTCTTCAGGGGGACAAATAGATCTAAAAAATATATTGCATATGTTTAGAATTAAAGAAATATATCATCCTTCATCACATTAAATGAACTATGATGGCATGCTTTTACCGCTTAAAAGTGGAATAGATGTTGTGTGAGGATAGGAGGAACCATTAGAAGAACCGGAGGGCCTGAGGGCCTGAGGGCCTGAGGGCCTGAGGGCCACCCCCCCCCCCGCCCCCCGCGGAACAGTGTAAGGAAAATGGTTCACTTTGGTTCACTATATACTTTAGATAAGGGGCCTGAACTTTTGATACTAGCTATATGAAATGCTATCGCAAGGCTTTTATAATGTCAAAATGGAAATTTACTAGCAAGCTATCTGCAAAACAGGAAAGTACTTGCGGTGGTAACCTTTGAATAGATATACGGGAACTAGCTAGAACATCTCACCGCACACCTGGGCCTAAAGCCAATCGTACATGACCGAGACTGTCTTAAAAGGTTTTTTCCATATTATTAATTTTCTTGGAATTCTAGCTAAGAAGGTATATTTAGACAAAGGACATTTTAGGTACTTTTTAGGCACGTCACTGAGCAGAATATTATGCAAATACATATATGCCATATAACATGTAACTTGTGATATGTAACTTGTGATACTTGTACTCTTGTGATTGGATAAACTAAGGGACCGCCCCTTAGCCTGCCCCTACTGATGTATAATGATTGTTGCCCTATATAACATGTAAAATGGTATAATACATTTGTATTTCTGGATATCCAACTCTGGTGTATGGTGTCTTGATTTACCCAATCGATTGAAAGATCTTCTTGGTGTCCAAGTTCAGCTCAAGCAAGGAAAAGGTTTGGGGGTGCACTTGACCAGTTGACCCTTACCCTTACAAAGCGGAGCTGACCACAATTGGAACACCTGCATGGGAATTCATTCCCCACCCGTTTCTGGATGTATCACATGAAGTGGTGTCCTGGTTGTATGTAGGGTAGAAAATACTAATTATATGCAAATATTTTTTGTTCTATGTATTTATATAGATCAACTGTTCTTACTTTTTGTAGACCATACCTAAATAAAACCATTTTTACCTTGCATAGATAGCATATCTGTGTGCCTCCGAAGTCCATTTTTTAGTTGTTGAGGTCTCATATGGAGAATTTGATGAGGCTGAAGCATTATGGGTGGAACTGTACATGGGTGTGCGTACTACAGGGGTTATCATTGGAGTTTGTTATAGCCCTCCCAGTGTCAATGAGGAGGTGGAGACTCAGCTCCTTGCACAGATAGAAAGGGCTGCAAGGGCTGGTAGAGTGAAAATAGTGGGGGATTTTAACTACCTTGAAATTGACTGGAGTAATGGCATTGCTGGAACAGTTAAAGGGCAAAAATTTATGAACCTATTACAAGACAAATTTATGGTCCAGTTTATTGTGGCTCCGACTAAGAATGATGCTCTGCTGGACCTGGTAATCTCAAACCATGCAGAGCTTATTACCAATATTCATATAAAAGAACATCTGGGTAGCAGTGGTCATAAATGAGTTCAATTAATGTTAGCTGTAAGCAACAAACACATACAGGAAATATAAAAACACTTAACTTTAAGAGAGAAAATTTTCCAAGGTTGAGGGCTGCTCTCCAAGACGTATGCCCCGTACACACAATCGGACATTGATCAGACATTCCGACAACAAAATCCATGGATTTTTTCCGACGGATGTTGGTTCAAACTTGTCTTGCATACACACGGTCACACAAAGTTGTCGGAAAATCCGATCGTTCTGAACGCGGTGACGTAATACACGTACGTCGGCACTATAAACGGGGCAGTAGCCAATAGCTTTCGTCTCTTAAATTATTCTGAGCATGCGTGGTAGTTTGTGCGTCGGATTTATATACACACATGATCGGAATTTCCGACAACAGATTTTGTTGTCGGAAAATTTTATAGCAAGCTCTCAAACTTTGTGTGTCGGAAATTCCGATGGAAAATGTGTGATGGAATTTCCGACAACAAGGTTCTCTCACACATTTTCCATCGGAAAATCTGACCTTGTGTAGAGGGCATTAGACTGGGAGGGAATGTTGTCATTGATGAACACAGAACAGAAATGGGAATTCTTCAAAAAGACTGTATGCAAACTCACTGCAAATTATATTCCCATTGACGATAAGTTTAAAAGGCTAAAAATAAAACCTATGTTTCTCATGGTCAAGTTAAATTAAAAAAGCTATAAATAATAAGAAAAAGCTTTTAAAAATTATAAAAATTAAGGAACACTATTATAGTTTAAATGTTACAAAGAATATAACAGAATATGTAAAAATGTAATTAAGGACACACAAATTCAAAATGAATGACAGTTTGCAAAAGATAGTAGGACAATCCCCCAAAAATTCTTCAAATATATTAATAGTAAACATGTAGTCCCTTTACAAAATAATATAGAGTGGGTGACTGGGGACAAAGAGAAGGCAAATTTATTAAATACTTTCTTCAGCTCTGTGTATACAAAGCTGCATAAGGAAGCTCAAGTCCATAATGGGGGTGATATTGGCAGAGCCCCAAAAGATCTACAATGGCTCAAAAGTGATATGGTCCATAAATATTTAGACATAGTAAAGGTGGATAAAGCACCTGGACCAGATGACATCCACCCATGGATCTGCTAAGAATTGAACGCTGTCATTTCAAAGCCATTGTTTCTAATTTTTAGGGACTCGTTAATGACTGGAGTAGTACCACTGGATTGGCGTAGGGCCAATGTGGTGTCTATATTTAAAAAGGGATCAAAGTCTTTACCAAGTGACTACAGACCTGTTAGTTTAACGTCTATAGTTGGGAAGATACTGGAGAGTTTAATATAAGACCACATCGATGAGTTCTTGCTGGAAAAAAAATATTTTAAGCAACAGACATCATAGATTCATGAAAGAGAAAAGTTGTCAAACAAACCTGATTTCTTTTTATGAGGAGGTAAGTAAAATCTTGGAGAAGGGGATGGTTATGGTCAAAGTATACTTGGATTTTGTTTGACACAGTTCCCCACACACGGCTAATGTGTAAGGTAATGTTTACATGCTTGGAAAGATCAGTTTGTAAATGGATTGAAGACAGCATTCAGAGAGTAGTGGTTGATGATTCTTACACTGAATGGTCTAAGGTTATTAGTGTACCCCAAGTTTCAGTCTTGAGACCCTTATATCTTTATAATTGATACAGGGTCTGGGATTAAAAGTACAATTTCAGTCTTTGCAGATGACACCAAGCTATGCAGTGGAATAACATCCTTACAGAATGTCTCCAACTTACAAGCCAACCTCAATGCACTGTTTAATTGGGCAACCATGTGGCAAATGAGGTTTAATGTTGATAAATGTAAAGTTATGCACTCGGGGGCTAAGAATATGCATGCATCATACATACTAGGGGGAGTACAACTTTAGGAGTCCATAGTGGAGAAGGATCTGGGGGTTTTGGTAGATCATAAGCTTATTAATAGCATGCAATGCCAAGCTGCGGTTTCCAAAAGAAGGAAAGTCCTTTCAAGCATTAACTACTTGCTTACTGGGCACTTAAACCCCCCTCCTATCCAGACCAACTTTGAATGACAATTGCGCGGTCATACTACACTGTACCCAAATGAAATTTTTATAATTTTTTTTCCCACAAATAGAGATTTCTTTTGATGGTATTTGATCACCTCTGAAGTTTTCAGTTTTTGTTAAAAAAATTGAAAAAGACAGAATTATATATTATATATTTTTTTTATATTTTGTTATAAAATTTTGCAAACAGGTAAATTTTCTCCTTCGTTGATGTACACTGATGAGGCGGCACTGATGGGCACCGATAGGTGGCAGTGATGGGCACTGATGGGTGGCAGTGATGGGCACTGATGGGTGGCAGTGATGGGCACTGATTGCTTAAACTGATGGCAGTACTGCTAAGTGGCACTGATTGGCACCACTGGTGGGCATTGATAGGTGGCACTTGTGGGCATTGATAGGTGGCACTTGCGGGCATTGATAGGTGGCACTGCTGGGCACTGTGGGCACTGGCACGTGGCAATGACAGGTAGCACTTCCAGGCACAGATGAGGCATATGTGCCTCCTTCCTCTTCGGGACCGATGTCCCTTTGACATAAGCCGGTGATCGGCTTTTTTTTCCTCCTCACGCTGTCAGCGTGAGTAGTAACGGCAATCAAGATAGAGGCTCGGTTTAGTCTTGGAAAGGAAAACAAAGTAAGGGCGGAAAACACTGTAGCAGTTTTTTTCTCATAAGCTTTGATAGAAAGCCATGGCTTGTCAGTCTCATTGGAAAACAATACAGAAGATGTCTTCTTCTCACCAGGCTTACAATACACCATTATGCCCTGTACACACGATAGGATGGAAAATGTGTGATAGGACTCTGTTGTTGGAAATTCCGACCATGTGTAGGCTACATCACACATTTTCCATAGGTATTTCCGTCACACAAAATTTGGGATCTGGTTCTCAAATTTTCCGACAACAAAATCAGTTGTCGGAAATTCCGATCATGTGTACACAATTCTGATGCACAAAGTGCCACGCATGCTCTGAATCAAGCAGAAGAGCAGCACTGGCTATTGAACTTCATTTTTCTCGGCTTATCATACGTGTTGTATGTCACTGCGTTCTTGACGTTCAGAAATTTCCGACCAACTTTGTGTGACCGTGTGTATGCAAGACAAGTTTGAGCGAACATCCGTCGGAAAAAATCCCATGGATTTTGTTGTCGGAAAATCCTATCGTGTACACAGGGCATAAGTCTTTCTGTAATGCAATTCATATAAACTGTATTTGTATACACTATTTTATAGACTACTTGTGCCTTAGACATGAAATCTTAACAAAGCCCATCTCTATCAGGGATATGCAGTCAAGGGAGGCAGATGAGGCAGGGCCTCACCTGCCATGAACATAAAAAAAAAAAATCGAACTTCGAGGGTCGTAGCTCTGCGACCTGGGGTTACAGAGACCCCAAATTATGTAGGGTTATGTAGCCGAAGTCCTACCCCACCACTGGTAAAAAAATTGGGGCTCCTCCAACCTAAGGTTCCAAAGATATGGGGCTCCTTGTGCAGTCTGTCAGAAGCTAAATACAGAGCGGCCACTTTAAATACAAGCTGACAAACTCTGTTTGCAGCAGACTGAGAGGTTGAGCTCTCAGTGACTCTCACTTCTTGTCAGAGGCACTGAGCTCAATGAACAGCTTAGAGACTTGGACCAATCATAAAGTACCATTGGTCCCAGCTGTCCAATAAGAATGATGCATTGGAGGCACGCCTCTCACTGCAGTGTCATAGAAGGGGCATGTGACTAAAAGACAAATGCTCCCTTCCAGCCCAGCTCTCTTATCTACCAGTAAAAACACGTGTTTGTCTGTATAAGATTTTCCCATAATCCCATGTTTTTCTCACACAGTTAAGAGGGAGAAACTGATTCTGTTGAAAAGGTACTATTATATTCAAGCTAAATCATATATTTATATGCTATATGTTATACCTAGGGATGAGCCGAACACCCCAATGTTCGGTTCGCACCAGAACATGCGAACAGGAAAAAAGTTCGCTCGAACACGCGAACACCGTTAAAGTCTATGGGACACGAACATGAATAATCAAAAGTGCTAATTTTAAAGGCTTATATGCAAGTTATTGTCATAAAAAGTGTTTGGGGACCTGGGTCCTGCCCCAGGGGACATGGATCAATGCAAAAAAAAGTTTTAAAAACGGCCGTTTTTTCAGGAGCAGTGATTTTAATAATGCTTAAAGTCAAACAATAAAAGTGTAATATCCCTTTAAATTTCGTACCTGGGGGGTGTCTATAGTATGCCTGTAAAGGGGCGCATGTTTCCTGTGTTTAGAACAGCCTGACAGCAAAATGACATTTCGAAGGAAAAAAAGCCATTTAAAACTACCCGCGGCTATTGCATTGCCGACAATACACATAGAAGTTCATTGATAAAAACGGCATGGGAATTCCCCACAGGGAAACCCTGAACCAAAATTAAAAAAAAAAAAATGACGTGGGGGGGTTCCCCTAAATTCCATACCAGGCCCTTCAGGTCTGGTATGGATATTAAGGGAAACCCCGGCCAAAAAAAAAAAAAAAAAAACGGCGTGAGGTTCCCCCAAAAATCCATACCAGACCCTTATCCGAGCACGCAACCTGGCAGGCCGCAGGAAAAGAGGGGGGGACGAGAGTGCGCCCCCCCCTCCTGAACCGTACCAGGCCACATGCCCTCAACATTGGGAGGGTGCTTTGGGGTAGCCCCCCAAAACACCTTGTCCCCATGTTGATGAGGACAAGGGCCTCATCCCCACAACCGTGGCCGGTGGTTGTGGGGGTCTGCGGACGGGGGGCTTATCGGAATCTGGAAGCCCCCTTTAACAAGGGGACCCCCAGATCCCGGCCCCCCCCCTGTGTGAAATGGTAAGGGGGTACTTACCCCTACCATTTCACTAAAAAAGTGTCAAAATAGTTAAAAATGACAAGAGACAGTTTTTGACAATTCCTTTATTTAAATGCATTCCCCATGACGTCACAGGGAAGTCCCGTCAAGTCACCGTGCGTCAGAGGGGGCGGGGTCACCGGGTGGCCCCGCCCCCCGTTATTTAAGAGCCGTCAGACGAGGAGACGCCGTCACACAGCGGGAGCCTCCCTCCATGCATGGATGCGGTGCGGCCCGCAGAAGAAAATTAAGAAGAGAAGATGAAGATGAAGAAGATGAAGAAGAGAAGAGGATGAAGAAGAAAATGAAGAGAAGAGCGGGAGCCTCCCCTCATGCCATGGGTGCGGAGCGGCCCGAGGAGAAGAAGATAGAAGACGCCGCGGAGGAGATGCTGGACGAGAACGCCAGAGGAAGAACCAGAAGAGCCAGAAGAACCAGAAGAAGAAGAAGATGAAGGAAGATAGAAGAAGCATTTAAATAAAGGAATTGTCAAAAACTGTCTCTTGTCATTTTTAACTATTTTGACACTTTTTTAGTGAAATGGTAGGGGTAAGTACCCCCTTACCATTTCACACAGGGGGGGGCCGGGATCTGGGGGTCCCCTTGTTAAAGGGGGCTTCCAGATTCCGATAAGCCCCCCGCCCGCAGACCCCCACAACCACCGGCCACGGTTGTGGGGATGAGGCCCTTGTCCTCATCAACATGGGGACAAGGTGTTTTGGGGGGCTACCCCAAAGCACCCTCCCAATGTTGAGGGCATGTGGCCTGGTACGGTTCAGGAGGGGGGGGCCGCACTCTCGTCCCCCCCTCTTTTCCTGCGGCCTGCCAGGTTGCGTGCTCGGATAAGGGTCTGGTATGGATTTTTGGGGAAACCCCACGCCGTTTTTTTTTTTTTATTTGGCGCGGGGTTCCCCTTAAAATCCATACCAGACCTGAAGGGTCTGGTATGGAATTTATGGGGAACCCCACGTCATTTTTTTTTTAAATTTTGGCCGGGGTTCCCCTTAATATCCATACCAGACCTGAAGGGCCTGGTATGGAATTTAGGGGGAGCCCCCCACGTCATTTTTTTTTTTTTTAATTTTGGTTCGGGGTTTCCCTGTGGGGAATTCCCATGCCGTTTTTATCAATGAACTTTTATGTGTATTGTCGGACCGGCAATTCATTAATAGCCGCGGGTAGTTTTAAATTAGTTTTTTCCTTCAAAATGTCATTTTGCTGTCAGACTGTTCTAAACACGGGAAACATGCGCCCCTTTACAGGCATACTATAGACACCCCCCAGGTACGAAATTTAAAGGGATATTACACTTTTATTGTTTGACTTTAAGCATTATTAAAATCACTGCTCCTGAAAAAATGTCCGTTTTTAAAACTTTTTTTTGCATTGATACATGTCCCCTGGGGCAGGACCCGGGTCCCCAAACACTTTTTATGACAATAACTTGCATATAAGCCTTTAAAATTAGCACTTTTGATTTCTCCCATAGACCTTTAAAGGGTGTTCCGCGGCATTCGAATTTGCCGCGAACACCCCAAATTGTTCGGTGTTCGGCGAACTTGCGAACAGCCAATGTTCGAGTCGAACATGAGTTCGACTCGAACTCGAAGCTCATCCCTAGTTATACCATAATAATGTATTATTTATCTGTTTATTGTGAAATTAATGGTTGTATGTTATAACTTCTAACTTCAGTAATTTGTCCGTTAAGCCACCTGCTTGAGAACAGATTTTGAAAATATAGTAAATTACCTTAAAAACAATATATAATAATTATTTGTATATTACTTACTTATGGTAACTAACCCCTTGCCACCAAGGCCAATTTTGACAGTTTTCTCCTACATGTAAAAATCATAATTGTTTTGCTAGAAAATTACTCAGAACCCCCAAACATTATATATAGTGTTTTGGCAGACACCCTAGGGAATAAAATGGTGGTTGTTGCAACTGTTTTTGTCACACAGTATTTGCGCATTTTTTGGGGGGAAAAACAACTGTTTCATGAATAAAAAAAACACTAAAGTAAGCCCAATTTTTTTGTATAATGTGAACAATGATGTTATGCTGTGTAAGTAGATACCTAACATGTCACACTTTAAAATTGTGCACACTTGTGGAATGTCGCCAAACTTTAGTACTTTAAATCTCCATAGGTGACGCTTTAACATTTTTTACAGATTACATGTTTAGAGTTACAGAGGAGGCCTAGTGCTAGAATTATTGCTCTTGCTCTAACAATCACAGCATATGTAACCTGTGCGTATCTGGGTCTGATACTACCCGGTGCCTCACCAGCCACTAACCTCACCGCATGTTCCTGTCTTATATACTGTCTACTCGTCTCTGTCCAAAGCTCTAATGCCCTGTACAAACAGTTGGAAAATGTTCAATGGGAGCTTGTTATTGGAAATTCCGACCATGCGTAGGCTCCATCTGACATTTTCCATTGGAATTTCCATCACACAAAATTTGAGAGCTGGTTCTCAAATTTTCCGACAACAAAACTTGTTTTCGTAAATTACGATCGTGTGTACACAATTCCGATGCACAAAATTCCATGCATGCTCGGAATCAAGCATAAGAGCCGCACTGGCTATTGAACTTCATTTTTCTTGGCTCGTCGTATGTGTTGTACGTCACCGCGTTCTTGATGTTCAGAATTTCCGACAAGATTTGTTTGACCGTGTGTATGCAAGACAAGTTTGAGCCAACATCCATCAGAAAAAATTAATGGATTTTGTTGTCGAAATGTCCGATCGTGTGTGCGCGGCATACAAGTTATTTCTCTCAGCTGTCTGATTCTTTTTTTATCTGGATGAGTCACTTCTGACAGCTTTTTCTGACACTGTGAGAAAAAAAGTGATGGGGATGGTAGCTCTAGCACACAGCTTGTGATTGACAGCCATATCTGTGGTTTTTCTAGGTGTAGTGTGAGGAGGGGAATGTGTCCCTTCCCTCCAATCAGGCTTAGAGCTCTTCTCCCTAGCTGTGCAGTGTGTAAATACAGATCCCCACCCCATGCTTTGTGAATTTTTTGTCTGTTAAATTTTTTGTGTGTTGTAGAAGGCTCTATAGGGCAGAAGGCTGCAGAAACAAGGGTACAGCTTATGAAGGAAAATTTTCTTAATTTCTAATGGCACATCAATGCACTAAAGCAATACAGTTCCAAATCATGTGCATTTCAAAGCACTTCAACACATGGTAATCCATTATCATAAATTAGAATGTGCTGCATTGCCAAATATGTTGCATGTCTATTTTGTTGCCCATTGTCAGCAATGCACTGCATCTTGATGTGAGGAATTAACATAAGGCACCAGCATGCCAAGGTCTGAATGGGTCCTTAGAGTGTAATTCAGAAAAATGTATTTATATGTAAGTACAGAGTGCAGGAGTTAGAGATATGTAATGCACAGAATGCAGGGGTCAGGGGTACAAAAAAATACCCCCCCTCTCCAAGCCCAAATCCCCCATTACAAATCTTCCCCCAGTACAGAACTTCCCCACCACTACTACATATTCCCCAAGTACTTCTCCCCTTTGTAAAGCTCTCCCCCTCCCTACAGCTCCCCAGTCCCCTAGTAAAAATCTTTCCCCAAGTATGGATCTCACCCGGTACAGCTCTCCCTAAGTAAAGCCCCGCTGTCCTCTATGAAACCCATTCCCAAGACTAAACAGTTCAGAGTAGAGTTGGGGGAATGGTCATCGCCTGTTCACCTGTTTTGCGAGCACATGAATTTGCAGGGCATTCTGCGGGTGTTCGCCCCACCGAACACCCTGCAATGCACTGCACAGTGCATTCTAAGCCCTGGTTGGGCAAAGGTTTGCCCAATCAGGGCATAGTGAATAGCTGGTTGTTAAGGAGTGGGGCCGGGAAGCCGGCCGCCACATCCTTAACAACCAATGAGTCATCAGCTTTCAATGGGCTTCCCCGCTCACAGATGAATAAAAACATTGCTGGTGTCTTGCCGAGAAAGTTCCCTCGGCGGATAAGGACCCCCCCTGTACTGCGCAGGCGCAAAAGGCAAATTGCAGAATACCCGGCTTGCCGTTTGACAGTTCTTATATAGATAAGGGGCGGGACCACCTCTACGATGTCACCTGGTGGCACTGCACCCATGTGACATCACCAACCGGTGCATGCTGGGTTGGTGATGTCACAAGGGACAGTGCCACCAGGTGATGTCGCCAGGTGGCCCCGCCCTTACCTATATAAAAACGATCAAACGGTAGTTTACGTTAGTTGACAGCTGTGCATTTTTTTTTTACATTTTAGGGTCTGGCGGTGGTAGTGGGCGATGCAAATGACAATAGATTTACAATGGGGGACACAGTTTTTTTTATTTTTAATAAAGAAATTGTTTTTATTTATTAAAAAAAAATGTTGGTGAATGGGTAGGGGTACTATGTACCCCATACTCATTCACATGGGGGGCGGGATCTGGGGGCCCCCTTGTTAAAGGTGCTTTGGGGTGGAAGTGGCAGAGCCCCCTGCCCCAAAGCACCCCCATGTTGAGAACTGGTATTATTCAGGGGAGAGGTCACTTTTCCTGACCTGCCGGGCTGCATGCTCGGATAAGGGTCTATTATGGATTTTGGGGGGACCCCACACCATTTTTTTTAAGTTTGGCATGGGGTTCCCTGCAAAATTTATACCAGACCCAAAGGGCCTGGCATCGATTGGGGGGACCCCCACGCCATTTTTTTAAACATTTTTCTTTTGCTGACAATGATATTGTATTGCCAGAAATTTAAATGTCATTTCATTCATTTTTTTTTCTTTAGAAATGTCAGTCTTGCTGCAGTAGGTTCTATCCACGGTACAGATGTGCCACTTTACAGGCAGACTAAAGGGATCCCCTTAGGCACTGTATTTAAAGGAATTTTTAATTTTTATTGTTGCACTTTAGGCATCATTAAAATCAATGCTCTTGTAAAAATGATCTTTTTTAAAAACTTGTTTTGCATTGATACATGTCCCCCAGGGCAGCATCCAGACCCCCATACCATTTTTATGGCTATTACTTACATATAAGCCTTCAAAATAGGTACTTTTGATCTTTCAAGTTCGGGTCCCATATACTTTATTGGGTTCACCATTCGGGTCAGAACTTTTTCTCTGTTCAGGAGTTCTGGTAAGAACAGGGGGGTGTTTGGCTCATCTCTAATTCACAGTAAGAGAAAGTCTTCCCTCAGCTGGGTCATGTATCCTGTATTAAGGAGGAGCAAAAAAGAGTCTGCAAGTATCTGAGGTCTGACAGGCGGCAGTAGAAAGTGCCTTCGGTGCCTTGATGCTCTGGTGAAGATTTTAACCTCCTTACCCCCCTTATCTATGCCCCTGTATGAGATAATGCTGTACTGTCAATCTTATACAAATCTTATACAAAACGTTTCATATTTTTTATTTAAAATGTGTCTGGAAAACATTTTAAAAGGGTCTAGGGTGCAATGGTAACATCTGAAAAAGAAAAATCAGAGCAAATGCAACACAATTACATTATACATTTGTGGCAGATATATCACCAACACACTTTAAAATAGAATTCTTTTAAGGTCCATCTGTAGCCCCCATTTTCATTAACTTGCTAGTCCTTTGTCTGGGGAAATCCTTAAAGTGGTTGCAGAGGCTCAAGTTTTTTTTTTTTATCTTCATGCATTCTATGTACCTTCTGTGTGCAGCAACCTCTCAAACCCCCTATTACTTACCTGAGCCCCTTCGATGTGTAGGAGAGCCTCTGCTCTCTGGGGACATTTCCTCCTCACTGGCTAAGACAGCAGTGGCAGCCATTGGCTGCCACTGCTGTCAATCAATAGCAGTCATTGGCTGCCACTGCTGTCAATCAAAGGCAGTCAGCCAATGATTTACTAAATGAGAAAAAACATATTTGCTTAAAAGGGAATTTTCATTTTCAAGGGAATTCTCATTGAGCTCAGAGTGAATTTGGGGAAGCTCTGCTGACTTCCAACATCCAATCATTTGAAAACAAGACATACAGGTACCATTTCAAACATGCAAAGGGTGGCAAGGAGGGTAACTCAATTCCACAAAACTTCCCTTTGCATTTCAGCAAACCTTTTGAGGGGCATCAGTGCTGTTTATATAGACCATGTTTGTGTAGGTTACCTCAAGCCACTTTAAATCCTATTAAAAGCTGTTATTACTTCGGGTATTCTAGCTCTGTTTAAATTGAAGTTGGAAATTTTTAGTAGGATGTTTTTCTCAGTTGTATGTTGAAGATATGAACTGATGTGAGAAATTCTATTTAGACTGTAAGGTGTTGCAGAATGTGTTGACACTGTATAAATAGGTAAAAAAATAAAAAGCAATCTGCAGCTTCCAGGACAGCTGGAACTTGCAAGTGTCCTGTAATAATTACTTGTATATTCTGTGAAAGCAGTAGACTGACAAATGGGAATTAACTAAAGCTCTGCTGCAATGAGGAGGAAAAATGCTTCCCTGACTTAAAGAAAACCTGTGCTTTGTTCATGTAGGACAAAGCAACAGGGTCACTTTGAAGGATAAGTTCACCTTTGTTCACCTTTTTTTTTTCTAAATTCCAGCTCCCCTATGTACCGATATAGCATTCATGTACATTTTTTACAAAAATATAAAAGCTTTCCATAACATTTACAGACACTTACCTTACTGTCCTCCATCCATATTTCCAAACGTATCTATTGCTTCTGTCTTACTACCTTACAGACGTTAGGTCATGACTCAAGAAGGAGTTGACCAGCTGACCTCATTAGCACAAACCTTGCATCATCCACCCTCTCACTCCCAGCTACATGTTTTTTTAAATGAAATACAATCAATCAGTGATCACCCTTATCACTAAAAACACAATATACAATCAGATTGCATAGTGAATGGCCATATTTAGTGGACAGAAACACTCAGCTGTCAAGCCCCATTCACATCTCTGCATAGCAGGAACTTGCATTCCCACATGCGTCTTTTTTTTTTAGCAAGGGGGAGCTTGGTGTGTTTTTTAATGCAATTTTTGGTGCAGCACATTTCTGGAATGCAAGGAAACGCACAGATGTGAATGGAGCCTTGTTGTTCTTGTGTTAACGCACCAATTTCACTTTCATGCCCCATTCACATCTAACATAGTGGGAGCAAATGTTTTGTGGCTCGTGTTTTCCTGTGACATGCATAGGGCAAAATCAAAAAATCAAAATTAAAAAAAAAAAGGGATATGTACACACCCTAAAGAGTTAACTACAATTTAATTTATTGCTTAAAAAAGCAAAGTACAAAAAGTCACAGCAAGCCAAAAATCCAGCTAATCCCCTGTGTATAGGCCAAAAAAAGAAATATCAAAAAGTCCCCTATTGGTCTATACTCCCCTACATCAATAAGAACAGATAGCCTATGTAAACATAATGCTGTCACTCAAAACTGGGAAGAGAATGGGCATATACAGCAGTCCACAAACCCCTCCCTCCCCTAGTTAAAAGGCACACACTATAACACCTTCAACAAACCCCCCAAGCCACCTGTAAACAAATTACCAGCATATAATTCCTAAAAGGAGCAGTGTGTTTCTGTAAGACACAGATATATATCACACTGTTCCACAATGGAATGATGCACGATCCACACTCATCCTGATGTATCCATATTGCTATTCACGAAGCACCCCTGCTTTATACCTTCCCCAGCCTACACTCTGCTCTATCAGGGACATCGTTTCGAAAGCAGATGATGCACTATCTGAAACAATCAACTTGAATGTTCCATTTGAAAGATCATTTTTCGAGATCTACCCTGTGTGCCAGACTCCCTGGACATTGATCCAATTGTCCGTTGGACTATCATCAGCTTGCCTTGATAGCATTGAAACACTGCATAACCTGGAAATCAATACAAATATCACAGATGATGAACCATTTGCTGAGGAATTGTATACACTTCACATACACTGACAGATTGATCCCCACACAAGATTAGTGGAGATCTCTGCGTTGCCAGCTGGATCCGTGAGTAACCACTACAGACTGAAAAATCGGATCATTGTATCAATTGCTTATAGGAATTTACCTACATGTTGCGGGAATCCTAGCATGTGGGTACACTGAATATACCTGTGAATAAGCCTGTGGCTTTTGAGATAAAACTATCTGGATTTGCAGTGTCTAGGGACATTTACAATCTTTCTGGTATTTGGATTTTTTCTCCACCATTGCACTTCAACACCAGAATGAGAGCAATAGGGACTAATTGATATTGAAGAAATAATACACCTGTCTGTCAGAGTGTTTCCCTATTATCTTGGGCAAACATCTATATTCACTCATTGTTGTGTCTAATAACTTGTGTTTTACATTTAGCCCCACTGACTGACCGACCGGTGATATGAATATCAATATGGGTACATCAGGATGAGTGTGGATCATGCATCATTCCATTATGGAACAGTGTGATATATATCTGTGTTTTACAAAAACACACTGCTCAATTTAGGAATTATATGCTAGCAATTTGTTCACAGGTGGCTTGGGGGGTTTGTTGAAGGTGTTATAGGGGGTGCCTTTTAACTAGGGGAGGGAGGGGTTTGTGGACTGCTGTATTTGCCCATGCTCTCCCCAGTTTTGGGAGACAGCATTATGTTTACATAGGCTATCTGTTCTTATTGATTTAAGGAAGTATAGACCAATAGGGGATTTTTTGATATTTCCTTTTTTGGCCTATACACAGGGGATTAGCTGAATTTTTGGCTTGCTGGGACTTTTTGTATTTTGCTCTTTTAAGCAATAAATTAAATTGTAGTTAACTCTTTAAGGTGTGTACATACCTCTTTATTTCTTATTTTTTGATTTAGTGTTATCATTGATTACACCCCCTGACATACAGTCGGTGAGTACTACCAGCTAATTGATATAGGCGGAATTCCCATTTTTCTCTATTTTTGCATACATGTATAGGGCAGCCTGTTGATTTAAATGGGCTGTGCTATATGAGATTAATGGGAGATTTTGGCATTTTGTGGGTTGCGTGTTTTGTACTGTGCGTTTTGCAGCATATGCCACTGTTTTTTTCGCATGGCATAATGTGTGTTTGCTTCTATGTCTGGTGTGCCTTTAACAATTATTGGTGGCCATACACTATGCAATCTGATTCTACAATCTCCTTTAGATCTGCCATCAATTATGTAGTGCAAGGACCTGCCTGATTGAATATAGAGTGATTGGCTAGATCAGTAATGGCGAACCTTGGCACCCCAGATGTTTTGGAACTACATTTCCCATGATGCTCAACTACACTGCAGAGTCCATGAGCTAGATGGTGTTTCCTCCTTTTATATAAATTTGGTAAATCTAAAGGAGATTGCACAAACCAGATTGTGTCTGTCAGGAAAGGCATGTCCATGCAGCAGGAATTGCACAGCAGACATGGACGCTCAGCACGTGCTGCTATTCCAGCCTGCCACGACTCTGGTTTGCCTACCCATCACCAGCCAGCCTGCTGCACATCCAGCCATGGACAACCGGCTATACTACCTACTGGACTGATCTCAGGCACTCCTACGTTACCGTGCTTCTGTGGTTGTTGTCTCACCTCCAGCGACCCACAAGCCGGTGTCATACAAGAGGCTCTCCTCTACACGTTTGGCTCATGAACCAGGTATGTGACAGTACCAGACAGCAATGACTGAGCTTGCAAGAGGACCCTCTCCACTAAAGGAGATCTGCCAGCACCTTGCCTCACTCACCCATGCGGTCACATCTCTTCAAGAAGGCTATACTTAGGCTATGATGTGGGAGATTGGGAGCTTCTGGCAATCAAAGCAGCATTAGAGAAATGGAGGTATTTGCTGGAAGGAGCCACTCATCCCATACTAATCTTCACAGACCATAAAAACCTTGAATATTTACGAGCTGCAAAACATCTCAGACCACGTCAAGCCCGCTGGGCGCTCTTCTCAATGTTCACTTTCCATATTACCTACAGACCCAGATCAAAGAACGCCAAACCTGGTGTGTTATCACACATATGTCAAGGCTGGGCTCAGCCCTTCCTTCTCTGAGCTGGCCGCTCAGCTGTCGGCTAATTGCCAGCTCCCATCTGCTCGTCAGTCCCACCTACTTAAAGTCATCCAGCTCACTTGATCTCTGCCTTTGCCTACATCACAGAGACTTTCCCCTGCATTCCTGTTGAAGACTTGCTCGGCTGACGTTCCTTCTGGCTCCTGATCCTGCTTGCTGTACTACTACGCTTATCTCTGGCTCTCTGACATTTGCTTGGCTGACTACCCGATTCGGTTACTGAACTCTGGCTTGTTCTGACTTTGCTTACTCTGTTTACCTTATTATTATTATTAAACTAGTGTGATTTAACTATACTTCTGTCTCGCTCTGATTCATGGTTCCTGATAACATGTTTGAGGATCCAAAAGACATACCTTTACCAGATACCATCTTACTGGCTGGAAGCTTCCTTCTGTTATAGTAAGGCCTACTACCACAACTGCAGCAAGCCTCAGCAGGTATATCCAGTCCTCCAGGGATCACATTGCAGGCAAGGAATGGCCTACTATGGAAAGGGGAGCAAATCTTTGTGCCAGAAACCGCTCAAATGGCTGTCTTAGGGTTCTGCCATGATCACCCGTTGGCAGGTCATTTCAGAATTCATGAGACCATAGAGTTAGTATTACATACATTCTGGTGGCCTGGACTGGAGAAAGATTGCAAGGCTTACGTCATCGCATGCATCTGAATTCTGAGCAAGAACAACTGAAATAAAGCTTGGGGTTTACTTAGATGCTTGCCTGTACCTGATAGGCCTTGGAAGATGATCACTATGGACTTTGTTGTCTAGCTTCCACCATCTGAAGATTGTTCTGCTATTTTTGTGGTGGTGGATCGCTTATCAAAAATGACACACTTCCTACCCCTGAAGGGTACCCCATCCGCTGGTGAGACCATTCAAGTTTTTATCAAGGAGGTTGTCAGACTTCATAGCATTCCAATGAACTTTATGTCAGACCGTGGAGTCCAATTTGCTTCAAGATTTTGGAAAGCGTTATGTGGGTCATTAAAGATTGAACTCTTTCTTTCCTAAGCTTACCATCCCCAGACTAACGGGCAGACAGAGTGGACCAATCAGACCCTGGAGCAATACATCCAATGCTTCACATCCTTTGCCCAGGATGATTGGGTATTTCTTTTGCCACTAGCAGAGTTTTCTTATAATAACGCCAGTCATTCTCCATTTTTTGCAAATTATGGATTTCACCCAACCTTCCAACCTGATCTGATTCCTGAAACTACTGTCCCTGCTGTGCAGACTCTGGATTTCTTTTCCACTAATACCTTGTTGTTACAAGAGGCAGTCATGAAGGCCCAGAGGACAACAAAAGAATTTTTGACAGGAAGAGAAGAGGGGAACTGTTGCTACAACCAGGGGACCAGGTATGGCTCACTACGACAAACTTGAGAATGACTTGCCCGCCAAAGGAGCTGGCACCGAAATGCATAGGACCATTTCTGGTAAGGAGAAAGGTTAATGATGTGTCTTATGAATTAACATTACCAGAGTCCCTCAAAGTGCATCCAGTGTTCCATGTATCCCTGTTGAAACCGGCAGTACCAGATCCATTTCTCGATCTTAGTTCAGGACCCCCTGCACCTATTACTATTAATGGGGATGAGGAATTTGAAGTCGAGGCCATCATAGACTGCTGGAAGAGAAGGGGCAAATACAGTATTTAATAAAATGGAGGGGCTATGGTCCGGAGGAGAATTCTTGGGAACCTAGTAGTAATGTTATTGCAGCAGACTTTATTAGTGCGTTTTTCATAGCCACTCATGGAAGAGGAGCCAGTTGGGCATCCAGAGGTTGCCCATGAGGGGAGCAATGTCAGGAAAGGCATGTCTTTGCAGCAGGAATTGCAGGGCAGACACACACGCTCACTGCGCGCCAAAGTACCCAGAGCGCCAACTTGCACGCACGCGTGCACCTGTCGCTAACACTAGCGCCAAAGAACAGAGAGAAACACACCGCTCCAGGCAAACTTAGGTGCAGGATGGATCACAGGTGCAGACCTCGGCTCACCACCCTGGAAGACGAAAAAGACAAGGAATTGGTCGCACACTGGAACTCCAAATTATCTCGATGTCATCTTTATTGTCAGACAGATACAGGCAATGGTAGATGTTTCACAAGCGATAACTTGCTTGTTCACAACCAATGTAACACTAAACAGGCAGGCCTTTTAAGGGAGTCCACCCAAAGTGGGATACACCCAAAAACACACCTGGCTCTAACAGTGCCACATACAAACAACATTTCAACCAACATTTTAAAAACATTGCAACGTTTAAAACGCATACATATGTCTAAACAAATGCACACAAAAACAGTAACAGTCATAATAAAAATATATATGTAAGCTTGCGGTCATATATCCAAAGTTAAATCACAAGCAAATCATGAAAAAGGAGAAAAGTAAAGAAAAGGACAATAAAGCCTAGAAAAAAAAGACACAAAGGGGCTGATTTACGAAGCATTTGCGCCATGACTTGCGGTGCACGCCGATGTGCAAATTACATTTTCGTATTTACAAAGCATTTGTGCCGGTAACACAGCGCGATCCCCCATTTACTATTCTCTTCCCGGCGCATGGGAAGAGGTGATCTGTAAGCCACTATAGACCTGGTGCAGGGCATGTTTAACTTCAAATTTAAACAAGCTGGAAGTGCCAATAATATGGGGGTGATGTGGGGTGATGTCGGGAAGTGTTGTACTAACTGCCCAAGTCACAAATATGGCCAATATAGAATGAGAAAGTGACTTTTTCTAAACAAGCCGGCAGCGCCCGCAAATACATTTAAACTGCGGGAGGTGAATTTATACACTGTGCATGCTCAAACGGCATTTGCGCTTGTTCAGTGCGCCGGCAAAATATTAGTAAATGTCAGGCAACGTAAAAGCATTTGCATAGGTTGAACGGGCGCACCTCTAGACTTTTTTTTTTTTTTTAACGCTGGTTCACTTCGTGCTGCTCTAATGAAATGTCGGTCCGGCAATACACATAAGAGTTCATTGATAAAAACAGCATTAAGAAAACAAACAAAATTCAGAAAAAAAAATCCGTGGGGTTCCCCCGAAATTCAATACCAGGCCCTTCAGGTCTGGTATGGATATTAAGGGGAACCCCGCGCCAAAAAAAAATGGCGTCGGGTCCCCCGAAAAATCCATACCAGGCCCTTAAGGTCTGGTATAAATTTTAAGGGGAACCCGTGCCAATTTTTTAAAAAAAAATGGCGTGGGATCCCCCTAAAAATCCATACCAGACCCGAGCATGCAACCTGGCAGGCCGCAGGAAAAGAGGGGGGGACAAGAGAGTGGCCCCCCCTCCTGAACCGTACCAGGCCACATGCCCTCAACATTGGGAGGGTGCTTTGGGGTCCCCCCCAAAGCACCTTGTCCCCATGTTGATGAGGATAAGGGCCTCATCCCCACAACCTTTGGCCAGTGGTTGTGGGGGTCTGCGGGCGGGGGGCTTATCGGAATCTGGAAGCCCCCTTTAACAAGGGGACCCCCAGATTCCGGCCCGCCCCCCTGTGTGAAATGGTAAGGGGGTACCCCTACCATTTCACAGAAAAACTGTCAAAAATGTTAAAAATGACAAGAGACAGTTTTTGACAATTCCTTTATTTAAATGCTTCTTCTTCTTATTGTCATACTTTTTATGACAATAACTTGCATATAAGCCTTTAAAATTAGCACTTTTGATTATTCATGTTCGTGTCCCATAGACTTTAACAGTGTTCGCGTGTTTGAACAAATTTTTTGCCTGTTCGCAAGTTCTGGTGCGAACAGGGGGGGTATTCGGCTCATCCCTAATTGCCGGACCGACATTTCATTATAGCCGCGAGTAGTTTTAAATAACTTTTTTCCTTAAGGGCCAGTTCACACCACATGCAGTCCAGTGCGTTTTTTTCTGCATCAAAAATGCATGGAAAGTAGGTTATATGTTTTTCAATTGCATAGTTCACACCAGTGCTTGCAGTTCCAGTGCATTTCCAGTTCCCAAAAAAAAAAGTAGAACATGCTGCATTTTTTATGCACTGGACTGTACTGGAACGCTGTAAAATGCACCAATAACGCACTGCAACACACTTGTCCTTATTTAAGGTTAAGAAAAAAGAGGGGGGAAAGCACTGGACTGCATCAAAAATGCACCAAAAACGCACTGGAACGCATAAAAAACGTGCATGCAGAAAAGCACCTGGAACGCAACCGGACTGCGTTTCTATAGTTTGATCTTGCCCTTAGGGCCCTTAGGGCCAGTTCACACCATAGAAACGCAGACACGTTCCAGGTGTTTTTCTGCATGCACGTTTTTGATGCAGTCCAGTGCTTTTTTTCCCTCCTCTTTTTTCTTAACCTTAAATAAGGACAAGTGCGTTCTAGTGCATTTTTGGTGCGTTTTACAGCTTTCCAGTACAGTCCAGTGCAGAAAAAATGCAGCATGTTCAACTTTTTTTTCTGGAACTGGAACGCACTGGAACGGCAAGCACTGGTGTGAACTATGCCATTGCACACCATATAATCAAATTTCCATGCATTTTTGATGCATAAAATATGCACTGGACTGCATTGGTGTGAACTGGCCCTTAAGCAATTTGGCATATTTAAAGGTATTTCTCCTTGTTTTGTTTTTGGGGTTGTCCAATTGGTGACATTGATATATGTCCCTTAGGGTGGGACCTGGGCCCCATACTCATTTTAAGGAAATTAAAATTGCCAAGTCAGTTCCCTTAAAATGCAATGGTATTTGTTATATAACTTTTGCACATTAGGCTCTTTAGTTGCCCCTCTGGACTGGGGGGTGTTTTGTCCCATCTGTAATTTTGGTGCATGCTGGATGATGTGCTTAATTTTGGACAGTGGGGTGGCTTATTTCTTGCTAGCTGCATTTGGGTTGTTCTGGGCATGCTCAGGGACTTTGTTTTTTTTTGGTGGTGCTTTTTGTGTGTGAACAGCACTTGGATGTTTCTGGGCATGCTTAAAGTGTGTTTTTTGGGTTAGTTATTTAAGGACATCCTTAACAGGTGTACCCACTTTGAAGTTCTCTCTACATTGGGTGAACTTGCATTTTGAGTGTTTAATGGACTGTCCATGTGTTTGCAATTGCCTCATTAGCACACAAACCTATGTTATATAAAGCTTGCAGATAGCAATCTTTACTTTTCCCTGTAAAGAGCCAAGATTATGTGATGGTCTGAATTTTTCTTTGCTGAGTTCAATGGAGCGAAAGGGGATTCAGAACACCCTGCGGTTTCAGGTTATGCCTGGTCATCTGGATAAAGTGAGTTTGGAGTTCCTTGTTCAGGATTTGCTGGAGAAAACAGTTGCAGTGGAACCACATCACATCTATTGTATCCAGGACCATGCAGCACCAAGGTACTATGATGTTTCTTTTGTGCATAGCAATTTTTGCATTGGAGTTATTGAGAAGTGTAAGGAATTGGAGAAAGCTAACCATGAGCCTATAAGGCCTTTCATAGTGGAACCCTTGTATGCTATGGAGGAGAAACCATTGGTTGTTCACCTGTTTAACCCCTTCACGGACATTGCCTTGGTAGTGGCCTTTTTGAAGAGATACTGCTCTGCAGTGAAGGGAGGCTTCAGGCTGACTAATCATCTGGGGATCTTTAATGGCAAATTAAAGTTTTTTGTCAAGCTGAAGGTGGATTCTGAAGGGATAGGTGGAGTGCGGCATCCACCAGCTAATTTTTTAATAGCAGGAAATAGAGGGTTTCTCTACTACCCTGGTCAACCGACATACTGCAGAAGATGTCATAAGTTTGGGCGTACCAGAGATAATTGTAATGCGGAGATGCACTGCCGGAACTGTGGGGAGGAGGGACATGAGGCTGGGGCTTGCTTGATTAAGCGGGCCTGTGATATATGTGGACAGTGTGATCATACAGTGAAGAATTGTCCAAAAGTAAGAAGGGCCTATGTCTCTTATGATGAAGCTGTGAGGCGCACCGCTGAAAGTGGATGACCAGTGTCCACACAGGTGCTGTCTGACTCTCCTGAAAGACAGGAAGAGGAGGAGGAGGTGATGGTGGAAGAGGAAGAAAGTGGGCACCTGGGTGTGGAGGAGAGAGTGGAGGAAAGAGTAGAAGTGCCAACCACTAGTGTGGAGCCATTAACAGCGGGGAGTGGAGCAGAGGTGGAGAGGGCAGTGGAGGAGGCTATGGAGGAGTTGGCAGCAGCCTTACAGTGGGAGCCAGAAGTGCAGGAAGCCCAAAAAGAGGAGGTGGAAAAGATGGACACTGGGTGCCAAGACCAAGGACACTTTGGGGAGCCCTAAGAAGAGAAAGGCTAAGAAATTGAAAGTAGAGACAGCTGGGATTGAAACACCTAACCCCTTTGAGGTCCTAGGGGATGTTGGAGTGGAGGTAGAATCACCAGTACTAAGTCCAGGGACTCCAGAAATTTTTCAGCCGGCCACATTGGATGATGAAAGCGTTATGGCCCTGAGGAATGTATGTCAGTTTTCTGGCTTAAGTGATAGGTCTGAGGGTGAATGATGCACATCCTCATGTGAATGAGCATCAAGCTGGTGTCCCTCAATGTGAGGGATTTTGGGTCTCCTGCTAGACAGTGTGCTGTTTTTGAGGACTTGAAGGTCAATGGAGGAGACATCATCTGTCTACAGGAGTGTTTTTTTAATCGACCGCCCAAGCCTCCGGAGTGGGTGGTGGATTACATATGGTCAGCAGTTGGGGAAAATAGGAATGCTGGGGTAGGCATTATCATTACAAATAGGAATATTCACATTACGTCTCATGTTGTGTTAGTGCCAGGAAGATTAATTATGGCAGATTTAATTTTGTTTAACCAGAAGTTTAGGCTTTTTAATTTATATGCGACTGTGAATAGCCAGAAACGTCTTGAATTTTTTGAAGTTACATGCAGTGGGAAGGAGACCTAGTGTGATCATGGGTGATTTTAATACGATCCGATTTGTGAAAGATCAGATAGGAGTAGTGGAGACTAAGTTAGATGTAGGTAGCACTATGCTGAATGGGGTAATTCAGGACTTGCATCTCAATGATGCTCATACTGTTCTGGGTTTGGTCGATCCATATTTCACTTTTTTTTCGGAGTGTGGGCGCACCGAATCCAGAATTGATTTATGTTTGTTTTCTGATGCGTTCAAATGTGCTAATGTTAAACACAGGCCAGTAATTTTTTCAGACCATGTGGCAGTGTATGTTGATTTGAGTATGGGAGATAGTATTAAGTTTGGTTTAGGGGTATGGAGGTTAAATAGTTTATTGTTGCAGGACGAGCATGTCAAAGCCCATTTTAGTAAGGTATATAGTAGATGGGTTAATAGGAAAAAAGATTTTAGTAAAATTTTGGGGTGGTGGGATTGGGTCAAAGGGAAAATTAAATTATTTTTTCAAAAAAAGAGTAGGGATAAAAGTAGCAGTGAGAAAAGGAGATATTCTCAGTTACAAGTCAGGTTGGCTACATTATATTCATTTAGAAATATTGGTTATGACATGGCCGATGAAAGACCATGTTAGGAAGAGGATTAAAGAGATATTAATTGAAAGAGGAAAACAAATTATTTTTCAAGCGAGAGTTAAACACCTGGAGCAGGATGAAAAATGTTCTAGATTTTTTTTCAAGAGGGTTTGTAAGGAAAAAAGAGTGTTTGAGGGTGTGTATGATGAAGAAGGTAGGGAATGTAAGGGAGAGAATGTGCTGGAATGCGTGAGTAAATTTTATGAACGATTGTATGAGGGAGTGTGTGTTGATGAGTCAGATACTAGAATGTTTGATATGGTAGAGGATAAGTTAGATGAGGACGATAAGGTTTTTTTGCAGAAAGCAGTGAATGAGGTGTGGGAAGCTGTGGCAAGCATGGGGGCGAATAAAACCCCGGGAGGGGATGGCTTACCAAGTGAGTTTTTCAAATTGTTTTGGGATGTTAAGCGGGATGTGGTTGAGGTATTTAGTTACATGATGAGGGAAGGCATGATATCCGAATCTATGAGAGAGGGGGTAGTGGTATTAATTTATAAGAAGGGGCATAAGATAGATATTCCAAATTGGAGGCCTATCTCCTTACTAAATTCAGACTACAAGTTCTTTGCAAAGATGGTGTCGAGGAGATTATCTAAGGTCATTAGTAGGATGGTTAGCGAGATGCAGGCCTGTGCAGTGCCGGGTCGAATGATCTTGGAGAATTTAATTTTAGTTAGGGATATAATTAATTTTTGTAAAGCTAGGAATAGTTTGATTATCCTGACCTTGAGAAGGCATACGATAAAGCAAATCATGGGTGGTTTTGAAGCGGATGGGTATACCACAGCTGCTCATTAATGTAATAAAAGGGTTGTATTGGGGGATCAGTAGTCGGGTTCTGGTTAATGGGAGTTTGGGGCGGGCTTTTTTGGTTAAATCTGGGGTCAGACAGGGGTGCCCCCTGTCCCCTTTTCTCTTTATTTGTTTTATTGATCCACTGTTAAGGATCATACAGAGGGATAAGGTGGTGAGGGGCTTTTTGGTGCCTGGGAGTGGGGGGAAAATTGTGAAATGTTTAGGCTATATGGATGACGTGATGGCAGTGTGTCAGTCGGTGGTGGGCGTAAGAAGGGTGAAGTTACTTTTGTAAATTTTTTGTGTATGTGCGGGAATGAGTGTGAATTGGAATAAGTGTAGTCCGGGTGTGTATGGAAGACAAGTGGAATGTGTGGATGATCAGATTAGGAAGGTTGAGGATGGAGTGAGGATTTTGGGTATTGTGTTTGACTATGGAATGAAAGGGGAAGTGTGCTGGAATGAAGTGGGAGAAAAGATAGCCAAGAAGTTGAGGTTTTGATGTCTAAGAAAATTGTCGATTTATGGGAACGTTTTAGTAGTCAAGGCAGTAATCTTACCTTTAATTTTGTATAAAAGTAATATCTTCCCTCCTGGGGATATAAGATTGAGGAAAATTAATAAGTTATTGTTTACCTTTTTATGGGGGTCAAAAATGGAAAGAGAGAATAAGTGTGTAGACATGAATTTAATGGTGGGTTGAGTTTTCCGAATGTGAGAGTGTTTTTGTTAATGCATTATTGGTTCTGTGTGGTGAAAGTTTTGAGGAATGATGGAGTGTGTGCTAGGATGATAGCTTTTTCAGGTGGGTGGTTGTTTAGGAGATGGGGGTGGTTGGGAAGGGATTCAAGGATACCTGTGGCTTACGTGGTGGCACGCGACTACTGGGAGGCTAATTATGAAAAGGAGGGATTCGCGTGTGTTTGATATTTGTCCGAGAATGAATTGTGGGGGTGTAGAAGACAGTGAGCATGTGTTCTGGGGGTGTGGTGTAGCGAAAGATGTGATCAATAAGAGTCAAGATCTGGTGAAAGAAATAACAGGAGTGAAGGTGAGTGAGTGGAAAATGATGATGTATGGCTTGGGGAAACTGGAAAAAGATAAACAGAGTATTGTGGTTAGTGCTATGTGCATTAAAGGAAGTGTTGTGGGATGCACGCAACTTGTATGTATATAAAAATGTTTTGTTAGATAGTAAACAATGTATAGGATTATGGCTAAGTAAGCTATACTTTTTTTTCGTGTTGGATAAAAAGGATGTGGATGCTGAAGGCATCTGGAAATTTAAAAAATGGAGAATGTTGATTAAAAATTAAGTCTTTTCCACGATGATGCAAGACCTTGGAGACAGTGAATGAGCGTCAAGCTGAATAGTCTCTCGAGAGTTTTCTGAAGTGGATTTAAAAAAAAAAAAAAAAGAGTACATTTGGGTGTGCTTATTGATTTTCTAACACATGTATTTTCTATTTGTATTTTGTTTGCTATGTTGTTGCAAAACAGATGTGTTTTTATGCAATTTATTTGTTACTTTGGTTTGCTGTTTTTTTTTGAGTGGTGGTTATTTTACCATGAAATCTTTTTTATGTTGGCAATTTTTGTTGTTTTTACGTTGTTCACTTTGATTTTACTGTCTGCGCTGCCTTATTTTTAAAATTCTTTCTCAAGATGTTGTGCCTAATGTTGTTTTAATCCTTAATAGATGTCCATTTGTGGGTGCACTCCTTTTAACTCCTGTTAATTTACACTGCAAAAGGGTCAAACCCATTCTGTTAGTGTCTCAAATTAACATACATGTGTGTATTTTGCTTTCCTTGCTTCTTTTCCAAGTCCTGTGTTTTTTTGTTTTTTTTGACCAATAAAATTGTTTCAAATTCTGTGTTTTATGTGTGTTCTTTTCATGCATCGGATTTCCCAGCTGCAGCCTAACTAGGCTGATTGGACAAATCCCTCTTTCATTTTTTTTATTTTTCTAGTTTTAAGTTACTTTCCTGGTGCCTTCATGGTAGCACATGCATGGATTGTGTGTATGCTGCCATGGATAGTGACCAGGAAAGTAACATTTCAGAGTGGTAAGTATTCAATTTTTTTTTTTTTTTTGAGCAGTGGTTTTCAGCCTCAGTCCTCAAGTACCCCCCTGACAGGACATGTTTAGGAAATTTTATCTTCTCTAAAATAGCTGTCCAAAATACAAAGCCATTGACTTTGATTTAAAGCACCTGTGCAAGATGAAGGAAAACCTGCAAACATGGCCTGTTGGGGGGTACTTGAGGACAGGGTTGAGAAGCACTGATTTAGAGCACTGAACTAAAATCAAGCTGAAGACAATCCTTTTCCAATTGTGGACATTTGAGGGAAATCAAGATTTTTTTTTTTTTTTTTTTTTTTTTTTTTAAAGGTTGGGCTTTGTCCCTTTTCTTAAAATTGGCTTCACTTCCCGTCATAGCCAAACAGGAAGCGAGAGTAAAACCCTAATTTTTCCTTGGACACACAGGTCAATCTAACTAGTGCCCCCATTATACAAATTGCACTCTAGCACTTTGTTGTGTACACCCCAAATTATTAGGTATTTTGGGGTTTATTAAAGGCAAATCCTTTTTGCAATACAAGTGCAGTTGATGAAAATCAGAAGGGTAGCACTGGTGATTTTATCATCCAATCATGTAGAGGCAAAGATTCTGTTTTTTTTTTCTTTTCCTTGCATGTCCCCCTCGGATCTCCAGCAAATGCCCCTGGGGGGGAACCCACGCCGGTTTTTCTCGCGCTGCTTTAATAGGAAGAGTATTTTTACTATTTCAGCGAGTGCGAGAAGTACCTCGCCGAGAACCAGCGTGATCCCATCGCGCTGGAAACATTCTCGTGTGCAGGTACTCCTGTGTCTGCGCTGGTTCACACGCTGGATTAAGGATTTATCCAGCGCACCAATTAAGGGCTGAACCAGCACAGTGCATTCATCTTAGTAAATGACCCCCAAAATGTCCAAATCCAGGCTTGTAAATGCCCAAAAAGGGTTAACCAAAAACACACCTGTTCATTGAATACATGAAATGCAAAATATCTATGCACACATTATGAACATTCATAGGTGTGTATGTAAATAGATGTATATAGCAAAATCTCATTGGGTATTAAAAGTTCAGAACCAAAACTTTGTTCAGCTAAACTGAACCTCAGTGTAATTGGACTATTGATGTGAAAAATGCATAGAGCTGACTGGAGATGAAAAAATAGCCATCAAAAGTCAAATCTATGAAGGGCGTAAGGGCAAAGGGAGCATTGTAACAAAAAACATTAAATTCCGCTGAAAAATATAAACATCAGAATGTACAAATCACAACAGGAATAATAGGAAAAGATATGGAATTGACATATATATATGTACACGCGCACACACCACTGGTGCCAGAGGGGCTATTTAAGCTGAGTACACCAAGGACTCTTTGCTGTTTGTTTTACAGATTCTGTGTAGTCTGACCTGTTACCTGTGCTGACCTCTGATCTTGATCCGGCTTGTTCCCACTAACGCTGTCTGCTTGATTCCCTGGCTTGTTTTGGACTTCTCTTCTGCCTGCTGTTCTGCTTATCTTCCTGAACATTACCGACCCAGCCTGCCTGACCCTGCACCTGATCATCCAGCCTGCTACCAATCAATGCAAAAAAAAGTTTTAAAAATGGCCGTTTTTTCGGGAGCGGTGATTTTAATGATGCTTAAAGTGAAAAAAAAGTGTGAAATTCCTTTAAATATCGTGCCTGGGGGGTGTCTATAGTATGCCTGTAAAGTGGCACGTGTTTCCCGTGCTTAGAACAGTCCCTGCACAAAATGACATTTGTAAAGGAATAAAAGTCATTCAAAACTGCTTGCGGCTTTAATGTAATGTCGGGTCCCGGCAATATGGATGAAAATCAGTGAGACAAACGGCATGGGTACCCCCCCAGTCCATTACCAGGCCCTTTGGGTCTTGTATGGATATTAAGGGGAACCCCGCACCCAAATTAAAAAAGGGAAAGGCGTGAGGCCCCCAGGCCCTATTAACTCTGAATAGCAGTATACAGGCGGTACAAACAAGACAGGGACTGTAGGTTTGTTGTTAAGTAGAATCTGTTTGTAATTTTGAACTGGTACATTTTTAAAGTGTAGCTCCAGCCAAAAAATCTATTAAGCTTTTTGGAAAACATAGGGAAGGGTTATTACCCCTGTAACATTTGTTTTGCTGTCTGTGCACCTCTTCAGAAGATTTCACCTCACTTTCTGTCCCAATGACAAATGTTTTTTGAAAATTTGGGGTTCTTAGTGAAACAAGGATTGATGATAAAGCATCAGTGGAGAGGAGACACGTTTTTCCCATATTAACTATTATAGGAGAGAATTTCACTTCCTGTTGTCTCCTTCCGTTTGCAAGTAGGAGTCGTTTGTAAGTTGGATGTTTGAAAGTAGGGGCCTGCCCTATATACTCTGCAGAAATTGGGGCATTAGGTGTTGGTGTTGCCACAACACTGTAAGCCCTCACAGTTACTCTTGGTTGGCGCAGAAACGGGCCCTGCTTTGAAATACTAGATCAAGAATTGTAATTGCATGCCATTGTTGAACAGTGTAGAAAAATTGGGCCTTTGGTGGTGGTGCTGGTGGTGCCACAACACTCTAAGTCCTCACAGTTACTCTTGGTGGGCGCTGGAACTGGCCCTGCTGTTAAATATTATATCACGGGGGGGCGTGGCCAGCAGCCGAGGTGAATGGCCGCAGTGTGAGAGAGCTCTGACATCCACGGGCATACCGGAGCTCATAGAGCGATTCCTGAGCCTCAAAAAGCGGCGATTTTTACCCACATCAGGTCGGGCAAACCCTAGGAACATGTCCAGGAAGAGAAAAGAAACTGGGAAGATCAGCAGAATGACGGACTTCTATATGCTTCCCCGCAGTACACAGGCCCAAGATGGCGCCGGTAAGCATAACGGCGGAGAGCGTGGCGGGCTCTCTAGCTACAATAACAACACACAGCGCTCCGTACCTCATACTCACAAGGGGCACAAGGGAAAATATACTAATTCCCAGACATCCTCAGCATCATCTAGCCCAGTTAAGGCGAAACAGCAACACATGCAGGGAAAGAACGTGGAGGAGGAAGAAACAGACACATCCCTTAATGACACCAGGGAGCTCCAGGACTCCATCTTGGAATTTCCTACTAAAAAACAGCCGGTTATTGACACAACACTGAAGGACATGCTAGTGTCCCTCCGTAGTACCCTGCATGCGGACATATTATCCCTTACCAGTCATTTTAAATCAGAATTCAAGGCTGTCAACAGCAGGGTCACCCATATTGAACACAAGATGGGAGAGTTTGCGGGTGCCATCAATGAAGTGATTGATGCTCATAATGAGAAAGATGACGAAATACACCAATTAAAGTCCAAGATGGCCGACCTCGAAGACCGTTCGAGAAGAAATAACATTAAAATCAGGGGAATACCCGAATCGGTTAAACCACCAGAATTAAACGCTTACTTCCAAAACATCCTGCAAGAAATGCTTCCTGATGCTTTGATGCTTCGGTGACGGATCTCTCTATCGACAGGATCCACAGACTGCTGAAACCCAAGCACATTCCTGACCATTTGCCCAGAGATACAATTGCAAGGATTCACTTCTATCAAACTAAAGAAAAATTTCTTCAATGCATGCGGAATCCTGACAACGCACTACCATGCATCCAAGGCCTTTCATTCTTCACTGATTTGTCTGCATATACAATGCAAAGACGGAAGAATCTGGCCACCATAACCAAACCTCTAAGAAACCACCATATCACCTACAGATGGGCCTACCCGGCAAAATTGCTCATTACCAAAGATGGGAAAACGTTCCCTATCCAGTCAGTGGAAGACGGTATATGGCTACTGAAAGTATGGGATATCTTAGCCAAGATAGAGGATCCACCTTCAAGTACCTCTTCACCTTGCCCACGTTATCCTACCTGGCCACAAGATGCAATTGAGTGAAGCTCAGGATATTCACAACCACTATTACACAAAGTTGTGCTCCGGTGCACCCGTGGAACTTTATTGGTTTCTCTTTTCGCTCCTCCGAAGTTACGGGATACTATCCCAACAGATTCAGTTGAATCGAATAATTTTGTTTTTATTATCTTTTTCTATATTTTTACTCAGAGACTTTTTCGTTTCTGCTGTACTAACCTCTGAGACAGTACCTAAACAGTTTTCCAACATCTGGACTCTGGTTCACTATTAAAACACTTCTTCAACAAAGGAACTGTACTACAATCTTCAGTTTAATAAGGTTACTAATCCTAGGAACTTTTTCTTTTTTTTTTTCTCAACCACCCTTCAAGATCAACGACATGGGGTTCAAAATCTCCTCGTTTAATGTCCGTGGACTGAACAGCCCACAAAAAAGATCAATGCTTTGGAAAGAAGCCCGACTACTGCAAAGTGACATTCTTTGTCTTCAAGAGACTCACTTCTCTACATCCAAACCTCCGAAATTCTCCCACCAGAACTTTCCAACAACTATTTGCTCCAATGCTCCAAAGAAGAAGAGGGGGGTAGCCATTCTCATCAAAGACACCATATCTTTTCGTCAAATCTACAAGGACGTAGATGACATGGGTAGATTTATTATACTGGTTGGTGAGATAAACAACGCAATATACACTATAGTAAATGTATATTTACCCAATGTGAAACAAATCTCTTTTTTGAACAAAATTTGGAAACGAGTACGTGCAGTGCAAAAGGGGTACATTATAATCTGTGGAGATTTCAACGCTATACCAAACAACTCTTGATGTCTCGGCCGAGACCCCGAAAAGTGGGGAAAGGGTGACCCTTTCGCGCTTCATGGCCTCAGAAAATCTACATGACGTGTGGCGATGTCAACACTCGACAGAGCGGGACTATTCCTACTTCTCGAGTGTGCATCGCACATACTCAAAAATTGATCTCTTCTTGGTAGATAAGTTTCTGCTACAGAATGTTAGTATGTCCACCGTACACAATATTACGTGGTCGGACCACGCTCCGGTCTCTATTGTAGTGGAGGGATCTCGCACCGAGACAAGGGCAAACAGATGGAAAAACGATACCTTTCTTTACACACATCCAGACCAAAAGCATAAAATTACTAAGGAATTGCACAAATTCTTTAACACTAATGCCGGCTCGGTGCCGGATCCCTTCACAATCTGGAATTGTCATAAAGCTTACATACGAGGGATCCTCATGAAAATGAGCAGTGTAGCCAAAAAGCAAAGGAACAAACAATTGAATGATCTACTCCAGCAGATAAAAAACTTAGAATCTGTAAATAAAAAAGCTCCAGACTACGCCACTAGCGCTCAACTAGATAACCTCAGACATGATCTTAGATTGCTACTTATATCTCAACACAAACACACGGTTCAAAAATGGAAAGCAAACTATTATAGCCATGGCAATAAAGCAGGCAAATTATTAGCTAATCAAGTGAAGGAAAAAACCATCAAACAAAAGATTCCATTTATTTCCCACCCGACCACAGGCATTAGACTATCTAATCCCAAAGATATCGCTAATGCTTTTAGGGACTACTATAATAATCTCTATAATCTTAAAGACGACAATACAACCCACCAACCATCACCGGAATTAATTCAACCATTCCTAGACTCTATCTCACTGCCCAAACTAAACGTAGACCAACTGCAATCTATCAACGCACCAATCTCTTTGTCTGAACTAAACAAAACAATACTATCTCTCCCAAATAACAAATCCCCAGGCCCAGATGGTTTTTCGTCTGAATACTATAAGACATTCCAATCCATATTAGGCCCACACTTATTAAATATATTTGCATCAGCCATATCAACATCTTCATTCCCCTCAGAAATGTTAACAGCCACAATTGTGACTCTACCCAAACCCGGGAAATCCTCCGACACTCCACAAAACTTCAGGCCTATATCATTATTGAATGTAGACCTGAAGGTATACGCAAAGATTCTAGCCAACAGACTGGCACAATTCCTACCCAGTTTGATTATACAGGACCAAGTTGGGTTTATCCCAGGCCGTCAGGCTCCAGATGCAACACGAAGAATTATCAACTTAATTCATGCAGCGGAATCCTCGGGCACTCCTTCTCTGCTTCTATCATTAGATGCGGAGAAGGCCTTTGATAGGATCCACTGGGGATATCTGAAACTAGTTTTGAACAAATTTGGCATCTTGGGAAATATAAACTCAGCTATTTTATCACTATATACTAACCCATCTGCTATGGTTTACACAGAGGGAATGTTCTCAGACAGCTTCAATATCACTAACGGGACAAGGCAGGGCTGCCCCCTATCCCCGCTCATTTTCGCTTTGCTAATGGAACCCCTGGCTGAAAAAATTAGATCACACCCAGAAATTTCTGGTATCATAATCTCCAAACAAGCACACACTATCTCCCTTTTTGCAGACGATGTGATTCTATCACTTTCCAATCCAAACACCTCCTTGCAAACGGTACACAATATCTTGAACCATTTTAACCAAATTTCATACTACAAAATTAATGCATCCAAATCCAATCTACTTGCCATAAACATTGAAGAAAATACCCGCAAATCCCTACACTCACGCTTTCCATATCCATGGGCTGACAAACCTATCCAATATTTAGGGATAAAACTAACGACACCAAGCAGCAATTTATTTAAAGTGAACCTAGTTCCATTTATTTCCTCTATCCAATCAGAACTCACTAGACTAAAATCCTTCTGTTTGTCTTGGATGGGAAGGCTGGCGGCATACAAAATGCTTATATTACCAAAAATATTGTACTACTTTAGAGCTCTTCCGATCTCTATTCCAGCAAAATTTTTTACAACAGCGCAATCGCAGCTTCATAAATTTGTGTGGGCAGATAAAAAACCGAGATGCTCTCAGTCTTCCCTTTCGAAACACAGGAAAGCAGGGGGAATGGGACTCCCAATTTTAAAAGACTACTTTGCTGCCTGCTTACTAGATCAAACAAAATACTGGTTCCAAAACCAATCCTCTAAACATTGGGCCACTATAGAACAAGCCTGCTCGAGCCCCATCTCCCTGAAATCCATATTGCTAGCAAATTCCTTCTCAAATACCCACTTCAAATCTAAGCACCCCATTATACAACTAGTACTAGACACATGGAAGAAATTCCGCTCCAATATAAAACAAAATTCAGACCTTAAGGAAATTCCCACTCCAATTATTACAATTTGCACACATATTAAAGATCTACAAACAACTCAATGGGAACATAAAGGAATAACCCTAATCTCAGATTTGTTTGACCGAGGGAAAATCATTCCCTTCAATATACTAGCCCATAAATATTCTCTTCCTACCTCTGATTATTATATGTACATAAGAATCTCATCATTCTTAAACTCCCACCAGCTGCAACCAACTAGAATTCCACAAAAAGCATGGACATACTGGACTGACAATTCTTCCTCAAAAAAAGGGATTTCCTTATTTTACACCTTAATACAACAAAAAGATGCATACAATAAACTGCCAGCACATCAAAAATGGGAGTTAGAACTCTCCACGTCCTTCTCAGATAAACAATGGCAAGAAGCTATTAAATCTAACCAATACTACAAGAGATCCACAGCTCATTGGGAAACAGCCCAAAAACTAATACTTCGATGGTACTACACCCCCTACCTAACTGCAAAATTTTCCAGCAGCAGCTCCAATGAATGCTGGCGAGGCTGTGGAAAAGTAGGTACCCTTCTCCATATGATATGGGATTGCCCTAATCTATGGAGTTTCTGGAGAGCAGTATTCAAACTAATCTCAAAAATTACAGGTTTCATTAGAAAAGGTGAAGCAGAACTAGCAATTTTAAGCATAAACATAGACCAATACCCTCATGCTCTAAGACCAATAGTGATACAAATTCTAATGGCAGCCAGATTGACAATCACTGGAAAGTGGAAATCTAGCAGCTCACCAAATATTAGTGAAGTCACCAGAAAAGTTGATGAAGCTTTTAAATACGAACAGATGATGGCAAATATACATGGTAACACACAGCGTTTATATAAACAATGGGAACCTTGGATTAGCTTCAGAAAAATTGCATAAAAATTACACTTGTATACTTTTCTCTGCCTTTTTCCTTTCTTAGATATGCTATAGGGAGCCAGAGTCCCTAACTCTTTCATTAATAAAGTTTTCTTTTCTTTTTTATTCTTTAAGTTTAAGATATATACTCTCTATTTCAATATTCTGATTAACAACATAGATGTTTAATTTTAATCAATCCACGATGGCTTTTATAGAAGCTGAGAGTCGAATGTAAAAAGTGATTGGAGATGTATCAATGATTTTGTAAAATTGTTATACCATTTATGGAAATACTTTGTATGGTATAATTTTGTGAAATATTTTTCTTTCTTTTGAAAATCTTTAATAAAAAAATATTTGAAAAGAAAAAAATATTATATCACGAATTGTAATTACATGCACCTGTTGAACAGGGGCAGAAAAATTGGGCCTTTGGTGGTGGTGTTGCCACAACACTGTAAGCCCTCACAGTTACTCTTGGTGGGTACAGGAATGGGCCCTGCTGTGAAATATTAGATCAAGAATTGTAATTACATCTCCCTGTTGAACAGGGGCAGAAAAATTGGGCCTTAGGCACTGGTGCCACAACACTGCAACCCCTCACAGATACTGTAGTTGAGCGCAGCAATGAACCCTCCTGCAAAATATTGCATCAAAAATTGTAATTACACCCCCCTGTAAAACAGGGGTTGAAAATTTGGGCCTTAGGCACTGGTTCTGGTCCCACAACACTGCAACCCCTCACAGATACTCTAGCTGGAGCACGGAAATGAGCCCTACTGCAAAGTATTGCATCAAAAATTGTAATTACACGCCCCTGTTAAACAGGGGCTGAAAAATTGGGCCTTAGCCACTGGTGGCGGCACCCAGAACCAAAAATGTTCTTACAAGCTATCAGCATGATTATTTAGGAGGAAGAGGATAGTCACTCAGCATAACAGGACAGTCACACAGCATCAGCAGTCTTAAAGGGATCTGACATTTTAAAAAAAATTATTCGGTTACATCAGCATCAGGTGCTTGGTAGCTGGTGGTGATCCAAGACTGATTCTTTTTTATGAAGGTCAGTCCATCGACCGAGTCGGTGGACAGGCGCACCCTGTGATCGGTTACAAAGTCTCCAGCAGCATTGAATGTGCGTTCCGAAAGAACGCTGGATGCAGGACAGGCCAGTAGCTCAATTGCATACTGTGCAAGCTCTGGCCAGTGATCCATCCTCAAGACCCAGTAACCCAGAGGATTTTCGGTGGGAAAGGTGTCCAAGTCTGATCTTGCCCCTATGTATTCCTGCACCATATAAAACAAACGCTGGCAATGGTTGCTGGAGCCGATCATACCTTGGGGCTGCAGACTAAAAAATTGTCTGAACGCATCGGTCAGACGACCACCTTCTCCATTGCTCCTTCTGCAAATGACCGAAGCCTCAGCAACACGTTGTCCAGGAGGACCAGGGAATTGTAACCTCCCAGGCTCTGTAAACGTGTTGCACAAACCTTTCTGCAAGGCCTCCCGAAGATGTTTCATCCTCTGCTCCTGCAACTGCAAGATAAGGTCCGGAACCTTACCACTGTAACGTGGATCAAGGAGGGTTGCCAGCCAGTAATAATCCCTCCCCTTGATACCACGAATACGAGGATCCTTCCACAGGCTTTGCAGGATCAGGGAGGCCATGCAGCGTAGGTTTGCTGAGGCATTCGGTCCCTTGAAGACTGCTGCTGATGCTGAGTGCCAGGCTTCACCTCCATGCTGACACAATCCTCCTCCTTCTCGTCTTCTTCCTGTGTGATCGGCGGGCACGCAGGAACACTGTCTGGATAAAGGGGGCCTTGAGAGGTAAGGAAGTCCTCCTCTTCCTCCCTCTGTTCTGCCTCAAGTGCACTGTCCATTATTCCACACAGCGTGTGCTCCAACAGGTGGACAAGAGGGACAGTGTCACTGATGCATGCACTGTCACTGCTCACCATCCTCGTGGCCTCCTCAAATGGTGACAGGACAGTGCATGCATCCCTGATCACAGCCCACTGGCGTGGGGGAAAAAAAACAAGCTCCCCTGATCCTGTCCTGGTGCCATAGTCGCATAGGTACTCATTGATGGCCCTCTGCTGCGTGTGCAGCCGCTGCAGCATGGCCAACATTGAGTTCCACCTGGTGGGCACGTCACAGATTATGTGGTACTTGGGCAGGTTAAATTCCTTTTGGAGGTCAGCCAGCCGAGCACTGGCATTATATGACCTGCGGAGATGCACACAAACTTTTCTGGCCTGCCT